>JAFELO010000882.1:144678-159645 GCA_017140195.1 Eumaeus atala
TACATAAAAATATAAATATATCTATTTAAAAAATTGGCTGGCTGCCGCTGGACCGGAGGAGACGATCAATTAAGCGTAACAGATGACAGGTGTCTCTAGACTCATATATTTGAAGACAAAATACGAAGAATTTTAAAAATAGCACTTTTGAACCATAAATAATACTATAAATTATAAATATAAATAGTACAATTATAGTTTCATTTCAAATCATCATACTGCCTAGCGTGAAAAAGATATTATCCATAGATATCGCTCTCGGGTTCAAAAGAAAAGTAAAAACTTTGATTTTTTTTAGATTGCCCAACCTCAACTCCGTTTAAGCTAACGCCACTTCATAAAACTGCAGTCTCCATATGTATCAAAATGTCTTTTTAACCAAAGTGCGGCCTCAGACATGAATTTCAAATTTCTTAATCCTACACTGCCGAGTCCTACAAATCCGAGGCTCCGAGTAGCATTACTCTGTTAGGAGAGTTTCACGAGCAAGTGCGCACATCGAAAAAAATATTTGAACGCATCACTTTTTTATAATTTGCAGAAGTTTTATTTTTTAAATCAACCCTTCTCCTTTAACGTTTATATATTGCACTGCTAATTGCAGTTAACGTGTTCAATGTTCCAAAGAAAAAAATGTTCAAGAAACATTTTACAGTATTAGGGCCGATGGCTATGAAAGGCCTAATAAGCCTGTCACGGACGTAACTAGCAAATAAATTACAAATTTCGGTTTCACAGATGCCGGTTATAAGCAAATAACATATGATAGTTAAAGCAAAAAAATGAGACACTTATGGAGCAAAAAAATTTTAAACCAAATTGGACAAACCTATGCTAATCATTGAAAAAATGAATACAGAAAATATATATGATGTAGTAGATAAAAGCTTATAACAACCACACCACTGAGCTACCGTAACACCACAGAGCTACCGTAACTGTGAACTGTAAGTCGTGTTGTTGTTGTCGAAGTTCGACATAATCTCATCACATAAACATTTGGATGTGAACATAATAATTAATAGTAACATTAGATGTGAAAATTAGTCACGTATTAAATTACTATGTATGGAATTGATATTAAATCGTTCAAATCTCATTCAATGACTTTTCAGTGTTATACTAGACAATACAAATAGTTATATTATAAAGTTAATAAGGACCTTATTAACCAAGCCACAGTTCAGCTACCGTAAGCATGGGGACGCTAATTTGGTCGAAGATCGACATAATCTCATCAACATCGGACGTGAAAATAAGTCACGTGTAAAATTTATTCGTACAATTATTGCGCGAGTTCCGCTGTTATCGCATACTCAGTTGGAGATAAAAGCTCATAAGGTTACCGAGTAGGAGCCGCGAATTTAGACTTGTCCAACAAAAGTCTGTAATTGGTCTCGTAATTTAATCGATAAGAAACTTCGCCTTGCTCAGATAAATAGGTATGCGACGTTCTAATTTGTTTAGTTTTTTATATATAATATAGGAGGACAAACGTGCAGGCGGTGTCTTTTGATAACTACCCACGTCCATAAATGTTTTCTTCATAATCATTACGCAAATGCGTAGTCCTTTTTTCCTCCTCTGTCCTGTCTGTAACTTTGCGGGGGTTTCATGTGAGCGAGAGATACCTCCCCGATTCGGTTGCAATGAATCAATGTCACTACCTCTTAACTTAAGATTCACTTCAGATACTACAGTAATGGGTAGGGAACTCAAGGATACTGACAGTAAATGGAGTAATATCAGCACATTTCATTTCGACTCGAGCTTCGATCATCTAGTTTCGAGTTTTCCGCTTCTCTCGTACACAGGCCCATTGAAGATGGAGAGTGGGACAGAGGGCAGCACATAACAATTATGTGGATGACTATAGGCGGTCTCTAAAATACTCCAAATGCTCGTTTACCCCCTTATACAAAAGGAAACACCTTAGTAAAGTGTTATTGCACAAGCACAAATGGCGTTCAACATTTCAATTGTTTTCGTCTAAAGCACAAGCGTTAAAGTAATATTGTACATTCATAAATTAGGAAGGAGTTGGCAGCCTTTGGCCGATCAGCTTTCCTATCAGTATGTATAAAACATAGTATGTAATATTAGCAATGATGTTAAAGATATTTTCATTTTGTTTATCGACGACGATAACAGTTATTTCACACTTTAAATACACACATATCTTTGTATAAAGGTGTGAGGAAATAAACTCAAGCAAGCTATCAGTCACGACAAACAAACGAATAATAATTTCGACATAGCTTCTATTAAGAAGAACGCAATGCTAACTTTCTTTCCCTTGTGATTTTAAAATAAATTTTATAATTTTAAACAATTTTACGTACTTTACTTATTATAAATGACTCCTTAACGTCGATTCTCGTAAAATATCTTAAGGGGATATCAAAAAGAATGGTATCAAATTAATTTTGAACAAAGCGACGTACTTTTTCTTTTGTGATGCAATACAATGAAAATTCGTTTTTAAAAGGACGTTAAGCCTCTATCGGATGGAAAAATAATGATTTATTTATGTCAATGGCTACAGCCAAGGGCGGTATTTTGCTTCTCAAATTGGTTATTGTTCCTATAAACTTCTTTTATTACAGCGTTGTTAGTAAGATGAGAGCAAGTAGGTCTTTTTTCAAATTATCTCCCCACTCGAGATAATAAAGATGGAATTTACTGGGTAATCCGACTTATTGTAAAATTCTTACACCAAAATAATTTGTAATTTTTTACAATCGCAAATAATTTATTAATAACAGTTATAATAAAAATATGTTAATATTTATTTAATTTTAACAAAACAGAGAAGAAATAAAACGGTGTATATGAACTAATTTGTACGAGAACCAGTGTTACTGATTTAGTATACATACACGGTACACGTTCAATATTCCATACTAATAATACTAACAGTAACCCAGGAAAATTAATAAGTTATTTTACACATGTGTACAAACACCAAAATTGCCAAAAGCTTGAGATGCCTGTGTATATCATATATATGAAATGTCTGTTTAAATAAATGTTTATGTAGAAAATATTAAGTAATACAAAAAAAAAAAATATCACACACAGAGATTGAAGTAAAAGTGACAATATTTAATTAAATATGTAATTCATAACCATTGATCTACAAAAAATGAAGACACTCGATTTCATACTGAACTGTCATTCTAAGGCATCCTCGATTAATTAATAAACGTATACTTTTACAAAATCATCCTTACGTCGATGATTCTAAGTTGTTTTTCCAAAGAGCATAATTTGACGATTGTACATATTTTATACAGACGGTTTTCAGCCACTCGCTGTGTATCTTGTTATTTTTGTAAGTCAGTGTTCATACCTAGTAAGTAGATAAGGTAGAAAATGAATTCTATAACAATTACTTTAGGTACATCTCATAAACTTAAAAATGTTTTCCAATAAAACACCTGTAACAAACAGTGCTCCGTTCCCATTCACAACTAAGCTGAGATACAGCAAGAAGATATTTTTATTAATACCACGACATACTTTGGCGTCTAGACTGCCATAAGGGAAACTAGCGAAAATTACCAATAACACTAAAACGTTAGTCTTAAAACTGACAGGCCAACATACAAAGTATAATGGATTTATTATATTAATTTTACGAACAAGTAAGTATTAATCTGTGTCCCACTATATTTCTGTACTTTTGTGTTTTTGTGATTTTTTTTAACGTATTGTAAAATAATAATGTTAAATATTGATCATGATATTGTATTATTGATTGTGGAAGAGGTAAGGCAGGTATGTAAGAATCGTGATGTATGGCATTCCGTTCTCTCTGCCGACCCCATTAGGGAGCTGGAGTGGAGAGGTGGGTGTGTGTGTGAGTGACAGAATAAATGCTACATTTGATCGAATGTTAAAAAGCAAAAACTCCCTAAATACTCCGTTAGTAGCGAATTAAGCGGACGAAACCGCGGGGCTCTACTGGTATTATATAATATATTCATCAAAGCCTTAAACAGCAAACACACTATTGGAAAATACTTATGTCAATAAAAACAATAGAGTTTCATCTCGTCCAATTTACGAATAGCAGTTAATTAATTTATGAATGCAAACACGTTGATAAAAACACTTTGCTAACACTACAAATTTAACACGAACACTGCGATGCGGGACTTGTTTATCTGTATGATTTGTCTGTGTGTGTGTGTGTGTGTGTGTGTGTGTGTGTGTGTGTGTGTGTGTGTGTGTGTGTGTGTGTGTGTGTGTGTGTGTGTGTGTGTGTGTGTGTGTGTGTGTATACTAATTGGTATTACCTACTAACAATAATACATTATTTTTTTATTATTGTTACTGAACCATGTATGAATCCTTTGTTATTAGTGGTTTAAAATACAATTTATTGATGATTATTGATTAATTAATAGGTAGCAGTTATTAATTGAAAGAATGACTCTTGAGATAACTTAGCAACAGGTTCGGCGGGTTACCTCTCGCTCACAAGATACCGCCGTAAAGTGAGGGCTATGTTGTCGCATTACGAGCGGCTGTTAGTAGCCGGTGGTCCATTGTATGGGTGGAGAAACGGCGAGCAATACATCTACATGGTCATTATGCTGATGTCTACGGTGGTCGATAATCGTCAAAAAGGTTCCGATTGCTCATTTACACCCCATATACATATACTTAAAAAAGTAATAAGAAAGAAATTTCTCGACGCTTTGATTTTTCTATCTATCGTTAGATTTGACTCTGTAGGCAAAAAGTGTGAGAAAGAAAGAATTTGGACATATTTTTAAATGTGTTAAATAAAGTTCTACAAGTTGAAAATTAAAAAAAAAATGAAATTGTATTTTTATGCCTTTTCTCACAATATTAATGACTGCCTGCGACGGCAGAATGTCAACATCCCAGCAAACCGAGTCACTTTATGAAACTTTTATATTTAACTTATATATGTCCTGGTAGGATCATCCCGCGGTCTCACCCACGTATTAATCGTAGCGTCAAGGTATTTTCGCTATAAGTCTTCCTCGATAAATGGTCTATTCAACACAATTTCTTTTACGAATTCGGGCCAGCTGCTACTGAGATTATCGCGTTCTAACAAACAAACATAACCTATTAGTAAAGATTTATTATTCCTCTATGCCTCGCGCATTCTGTATCATATCTGTATATATCAAAACATCCTGCCCTTTGGGTATGAAACCCTAAAAACTATTAAAGTGAAAAGTGGATTTGTTAAAAGTTGAAACTAAATAACTCTAACACAAAAAGAACTATCAAAGTGAAATAAGTAGAGGTGTTAAAACTAAATGTAAGTATAATTTAAGTGGAATCAGTAAATAACACTTGAGGGAACGCTTAAGAGTAAAACCTCGGAGTGGAGTTGGCAATCCGCAATAAGACTTAGTCGGCTTTGCTCTTGTAATGGTCATCTTAGCGAGATATAAATGGCGAATCCGTGACTGGGTAAGCTGTTTCGTATATCGCAATAGTTAACAATTCTGTGCAACTTGTTCATCCTTATTGTGTTATGTATTGCTCTTCAAATCTACGATAATTAATAACCGTTAAGAAAGTTTTACACATTTATTAGAATGCTGCTTTCCGTCCAGCGCGGAGCGGTAATGATGATTTCTAATTAAAGAAAGATTTAAACAGTGACAGCTAACTCCTAAAATAAGAAGCAATTGGATCGCGATTAACTGTATAATGTATAAAAGCGAGATACAACACCTAAAATCACGAAAAAAACCCCAGCTCCTCTAAACTCCTAGTCCCCGCAATCCTTTAGTCCCAGTCCCTCCAGGGGACCAGGTCAGGACCCCTAGTCCTAAACCCCTAGTACCATCGTCCTAGTCCCTTAGGGGACGGAGGATATGCTCCAAACACTGTCTAGATTAAATTTTTGCAATCGTAGTTATCTTAAACATTTTGGTATAATGTTTCTTTTAACTTGAAATAATAAAAAAAAAGTTACAAGTTATTACGATACAAACATCGGTAATGTGTAATTATTTTCATTTTGTAATATGCTGTCAAATATTGTTGATATGCTTCAGGAGAAACATGACAGAATACATTTTTGATGCTCGGTGTGTTGCATGAATTTACCTCACAAGCTTCGTCCTTATAAATAAAATATGATGTGATTCTATGAGATAGATACTTTCGGCAAAAACAGGCAGTAGGAGATGTTTTAAGCAGATAACTAAGCAGCTATAAAAAAAAACACGTGTTTTCGACCGCATAAACGAAGCAAAGCTTCTTTACTTATAAGAAACGTTACTGGCTATCAGAAAAGAGAGAAAGGAATTTTAGTTCGCAGCTCTCTCTTACAGTAATTAATGAAACATAACTAGTTTCCCGACCACACCTTTCGTAACACTTTCGTCACGCATTCACTAGCTTACAGCCCAAGTTAAACATGTGTACAGAAGCTTTACTTCAATAAGCTATATGTAGAGGTGTACTAGTGTTGATAGCTGGGTATGTCACGCCCATTGTGAAATAATAGCAGCACTTCGTAAGTATACTGTATTGGTGATTATTGAAAGCTCACTTACATAACACTGTGAGAGGCATAAAGTGACTTACCTGCATTGTAAGAGGTATTGCCATACTATATTGTATCCCAGTTGAGCTGGCACGACCGGGGAGAGACCTCTCGCTCACATGATGCCACCGTGAAGTGACCGCTATGCTGTCGGGTTTCGTGGGGCTTGTGAGTATCCGGTAGGCGGGATGGTATAAACGAGTGCAACGCATGTGTGATTTTATGGGTATCGGAAGTCAATATCTCCTATTGATGGTCCTCTATGCTATAAGAGTTCTTGTGTGGTATTTTTATAGCACGGAGCAATTGCTGGTGTTCGTGCAGTAGGTATATAAGAGTCCGGATACACTATTGAATGTGACGCATTATGGAGCTGAGGCCGGCAAAGTTGGTTCAGGCGTACGTCTAAGAATTTGCCTATATTATTGTAAGCCGGCCTTTACTGTCGGTAATTATGAATGTTATACGCAGTTGTAAATCATTAGGGACATAGTTAATGGTTGTTGTTGTAACTTGTAGCTAACAGTCACCAGCAGAACACTTCTCTTAAGTGCAGGATAAATTATTGCGTTACTTTTTAGCATAGTTAGCTCACAAGATGAATGTAAAATAATTGAAATAAGTAATATAATAATAATCAGTGGTTCTTTCAAGACAAGTGATATATGACTAACATCACTTTGTCTTGGCTTTGAAGTTATCATTCTTTAGGCGTGTGAGGGTGAAATGATGTGATTTTTTTATGATGCGTGCACACTGTCGAGAAAAATCGACACTCTGAAGTTAGATGTAGACACCATTTTAGTTTATAAAAAAGTTAACATAATGCTTTATAACAAACTTTCAGTGTGTTAGATTCCATTTTTGTATCGTAAGTGTCGTTTTTTCTATAAACGTGGTACATTAAGTACATAAGGCGGAAGATAAAAAGTTTGTTAGTGACACACACTTTTCTATTTCATTGTTTATTTTCAGTGACATAATTTAAAGTCATCAATTTTTAATACTAATGTCTAAAACATCATGTTCTTCATTCAAATTCTAACTGAAAAATCTGAAAACCTGGTCCAACTATCTGGGTATAACGGTTCATGACATACAGCCCGGTGATAGACATACAGAAAAGGAAGTCATAGTAATAGAGTGCATTTTTACCCTTCGTGTACGAGCCCTAACAGAAATATTATTGAGTACCTACGCTCATAAGATACTTCTAAATAATATTCATAAAGTATTCATTGTTCAGGAACTTTTATTATTTTAAAATTATTTCAGTCAATTCCACTAAGTTTCTGCATTCTTAAAACATAGCTTCATGTAGCCAACTTAACTAAAGTTATCGGTGACAATATTTCTATTCAGCACAAGTTTTGTCTCAAGTTGCTGGTTCATTAATCACGTCGTTAATAGAACCTACAACTAAAACTATTAATTGTGTCTGTGAATCAGCTACACGGGTGAGTTCATATTGATGAAATCCCAATAATTATGTTTGCTTTTCTAAAAGCTACCTAAATTAAAACTTCTATAGGAAATATATGTTACTGGAACAGTAGAAGCCAAAAAAATAAATGAAATTTGGTTTTAAAGGTATGTCCTAGTTCAAAAATCGGCATACTTATGCACACGAAATGGCGGGCAGAACTTTCACGCTCTAAATGCGTGGCATTATCTACAGTGATTTCATATATCTAAAAAACTCTCGCTCACATGATGCCGGTATAAAGTTTAATCTTTACTGTCGTGTTTCGTGCGGTTTGTGAGTAGCCGGTGGCCCATTGAGGGAGAGGAGGAAAGGAGAACAACGCATCAGCATAATAATTATGTGGATGGTCATGGGCGCCGGTAGTCGTCAAAGGCTCCGACTTCTCGATTGCCCCCCTCTACTATAAAAAAAATATCTTTTTGTAGACAGGTTCTTCAAACATCATCCTGTAAGCATCAACTTATAACTACTTATAGGAATCTCTCCATAAATTATTATTAGTTGAATCTTAACAGAGAGCTACTTTACGAACTTACCAATGCTTATGACGTTTATTGCTATAGCATAGCTGTGCCGTAGTAATGAATGTCCGATGTATCGCTGGTAGTTACCAGCGAGCGCACAGATGAATTAGTTCAATTACATTTTGTGTCTAGATTTTAGGGTTCCATGCCGAACGGGAGAAAACGGGAACCTATAACTCCTACGTTCGTTTGTTCGTCTGTCCACCTGTATGTCATAAACTGTAGTCAGTTTCAACTTCAACAGTTTAAAATATATGATAATAATAGGGTGATAAGATAAGGAAACAGTAGTAGAAAAAATATTTGAAGAAACTAAATTGTAA
Organism: Eumaeus atala; assembly: GCA_017140195.1. Lineage (NCBI taxonomy): Eukaryota > Metazoa > Arthropoda > Insecta > Lepidoptera > Lycaenidae > Eumaeus > Eumaeus atala. Next base: position 153,559 of record JAFELO010000882.1, read on the forward strand.
GTTTGTACACGCCAATCTAGTGGACGGACTAGTGGACGGATTTAAATGGAACACTTTTTCTTGTATAGCTCATAATTAGGGTGCAATATTTAGTGTGTAATTTGATTTGAAAACTGCAAGATCTGTTGCAAAATCTCAAGTGGAAAGGAATTTTAGAATATTTTTTTCAAAATCACGCAAGAAATCGATTCGAACAAGTACGTCAACGAAGTCGCAGTTACCAGCTACGCTAACATAAACTTGTACAGGACCCTGAGTGGGCGAGTCCAGCTCGCACTTGGCCAGTTTTTTATGTAACATTTCTGGGGAGTAGCACGCGACAGGCGCCGTCAGATGGCTCGGCAAGTGTACACTAATGGCGCCGACGTCGCAGCACTAAATTATTTTTACGATCTACCCTCGCGCCGCAATCTACCGCAACCTTTCAAGACATTTTCCGCACTATTTTACTTTGCACCTCCTAAATTGTATTGTGATTTGTAAGATTCAATGTATTTTTATGACATTGTTGTATCTATTTATATCATGTTAAATATACTTATTTGTACCCCATGACTTCTGGTTCAAATGAAATGATGAGGACGAATATAGAAATATAGGAAGACACCACCTTTTTACCAAAAACATTGGAACAGTTTCAATTTACAAACTGTACTTAATGTGATGCGACTGTTTTTTTTTTATCAACCTTTAAAATACAAAGCGGGCTTGGGACAAGCAGCCGGAGACTTGGTGACTTCCAACGCTCTTGAACGTAAGCATGATTGATATGCAGACTTACTGCCCTCCATCCCCCTCCTCTGCAATAAGCAACCGGAAACTCAAAAGATCCAACCTGGACTTTCGACTTACACCTAAGTGACGGTCATATAACTAAGCCTGTCCAAACTGGGTTGGCTACTCAAATACTTGCTGAATGTTAACGAATGTGTCTTGGATTTTCCCATTTGATTTTTGTAAGGATATATAACCCCTTGCTGCGACTACATTTTATTATGTATCAAGCTGTGAACGTCCTCTTTCTGCGCCAAGCTCACTGTCAGCAATTACTCACAAGACATTAAACATACCACATATAGAGCGTACAGAAAATTTTCCTTTTCTTTCTTCAGTTGCATCTTACAATGTCATAAACAAATTCGACGATTAAATTTCTCTTCTACATTTTCAATATTAGATGAAGACGGAGAGTTTTGTGGGCCATAGTTACCTATCTGCGTGCAAGGATTCCCGTATGGCCGAGACGGTAGGGCTCCGTAAATCCAGGCAAAACCAGTCATCTTCGACAACGGAGGGGGCTGCTCTTTGTACCCTTCTTATACGAACCTCTCCCCATTGTAGAGTTGATTTGTGGTATGGCACATCCTCTCCGCGCAGATTTCGCCGTTCCTTCGACAGCTGGCTAGCCACCGAAGTGATTACTAACAGCTCCGGGGCACCTCAACAAAGGTGGCGCTGATAGCGCTGAATTAGTTTTTTTGGAGCATGAGCCGCGAGTTCCACATGCCACCGGACACGACCAGGGACGTTCACAACACGTAACAAAATATTTTTGTGGAGCATGAGCCGCGAGTTCCACATGCCACCGGGCACGACCAGGGACGTTCACAGCACGTAACAAAATATTTTTGTGGAGCATGAGCCGCGAGTTCCACATGCCACCGGGCACGACCAGGGACGTTCAGAGCACGTAACAAAATATTTTTGTGGAGCATGAGCCGCGAGTTCCACATACCACCGGGCACGACCAGGGACGTTCACAGCACGTAACAAAATATTTTTGTGGAGCATGAGCCGCGCGTTCCACATGCCACCGGGCACGACCAGGGACGTTCACAACACGTAACAAAATATTTTTGTGGAGCATGAGCCGCGAGTTCCACATGCCACCGGGCACGACCAGAGACGTTCACAGCACGTAACAAAAAAGGACTAAAAAAAAGAGCTGGCCTGATTCTTCTGGGTGTGTGAGTGTTTTTGACCCTCGATGAGCGTGTAATGGGCAATGTCTTCGCGATGCTTTCCCTAATAGCATACCAAAACCCTAATTGCGACATTAGAATAAAATAAATTATGTATACGTAAATTGCTATATGAAAATTTATCAACCACTATCGCGCGTTCGGATACGGATCCGTATTAGACCGCATTTAACCCTCAATTCAAGTGTCCAAGCAGCCACTGTGCATATCATCATCATAACCATTATATAATCATCTGGAGGTCATGTAATGCTAGACAGAGGCTTACCCCAAAGGGCGCCATAGCTCACGTCGTCATTCAACACTTCGTCTTTCTGACAAAAAATGAGTTAATAAATAAAAGGAAATGAAACATAGTACATACATAGATATTGTCGTGTATCGTACATTATAGTAGAAGTCTTATAGAAGTGGATGCGTGTAGGATTGTGAAGTTTTCCTGTTTTATTATTCTCACTAAATTAAATGTCAACTTGTTAAAATATGGTTAAAACATGTTAAATCATCTCCACTTCTGAACTTTATTGCTGAATGAACACGCATCATTTGAAGTTAAATTTATTATGCGACTAATCTCTATGAAATGGAACTCTCTCTCTCCTTCAAATTTATAAGTAACTTCTTATAAATCATTACTCCTAGAGTGTATTAATTTAAGCATATTAAAAAAAATGTAAGATGTTTTAAATTATAAAAAAATAATGGTAATAAAAGTTTAATGTACCTATAAATTTCTGGAGTGGAGGTCGCGTTTAGGAAAACGAAGCGTACTTTGACCGTTCACCAGGTGGGAAGACGATCTCCTTGCAGTAGTTGGTCCGGGATGGATGCGAGGAGCAGGAGATTGGCCGTCTTGGCGTTCATTGAAAGAGGCCTATGTCCAGCTGTGGACCGATAAGGGCTGATAATGATGATAAATAAATTTTACATTTTTTATAAATTATATTAAAACAGGAGTCGGAATCTTTTGGTGACTAACGTCTAATTGTGAAGCGGATGCGCCCTCCTTACCTCCAATAAGTCACCAGGTAATCGCAAGCCGCACGAAACGCGACAATGCTTACGTTCTTCCGCTACGTTCTACTACAGAAATTCGACATCTTGATGAGCTAATTCCAATCAGAGCAGAAAAACCTTTTTTAACGCACATCGTAAGTTCAATGTCAAACACCTTACCGCACTCAATAAAATATACAATCTAATGCTTTTAAAGTTTTTTTTCAATGCAGCCGCGCCCCGAATGTATCGAGGACGAGCAACAGCATTAAAACGTCCGTAAACCATCCTCAGTCTAGACTGCGATGTTTAAACACCTCGGCAAATAGCGTCACATACGAACATAAATCGCTAAGTGAACGTAAAAGTATTATATTACACGCGTGCATTGAAATATACGGTTAGGTTCTAGGTGGGTGCAGAATGTAACATTTTTTTATAGATATCTTCATAATTAAATCATGTAGATGCCTAGCCCTCGTATCAAAGGACCACGCGCTACTCATAAACCGCACAAAACGCGATGTCAAAGTTGCCACTTTACCTCCTGATTCTTATTATCATGCAGTTGCGTTGTAACTTTTTCCACCTCCCCGCCAATAGGCCACTCTACCACCAACCGCATGAAAAGTGATAACATAACTGTTATTTTACACCTGTGTCATGTGGGCGAGATATACCTCCCCGGTCATGCCGGCCCAATTAGGCAGCAATGCAGCAAGGCACTATCTCTAACTATCACTACAATTATGCAAAAAAAAGTCACACGCAGGTAACCTTTGAATTAATTCAATTAAATAACGAGGGAAAAACTACATCTTCATTTGTGCTGTAAATAAAATATAACTAGTTTATATTTTATTAACATTTATTTTCTCTGAGTTCTTGATGATAATAGAAAAGCTTTATTATCCAACATATCCACCTGGTGTTTTTATTTCACGTTTGTAAAACCAATAATCTCTACACACATAAAACTACCAGTACAACCTGCGCAGTGCTACCATAAAGTAAGTTATTAAGTATAAAACAGCTGCGTCCAGCTTTACGTACTTACGTGATCAACTTTAATGATAATTAGACTGCCCGAGTATCGACCCTCTGTATCGCAATGATCCACGGTCCAATGTTGCGTAAAGCGTTTTCTTGAGTGATTGAATTTTATAACACATGCTCTTTACGTACAAAAAGCGGTACATTAACTTTCGAACAGAGGGTTAAATGGATAGGTACGGTTCGCGAAATTTTGTTTTCCCGCAATCTTTGATAGTGCAATGAAAGTGTAATTAACGAAATAATATTGTGTTCGGGACCCCCGATGCGGCCATAAGACTGCATTCAGAAGCGAAGCAATAAGACGACAATTAAGCGCTGCAGTCGCTAGATAATCGTAGCAATAACAACAATTCCTGCAATCTAATTACAGCGAATTCAAATACCAACTTGAATGGAACTTAGTAAATATATAAAAGGGTATGTATAATACTGAATACTTTCAAAGGTTTTAAAATGGAGTTTACAAATAACTTATATTTAAGTTTTTTTTTGGGCCTGGACCTGGAATAATGGGTGGCAAGATTTTAAGCACTTTGCGTTGATTCATCTCGTCCAGGGGATCGTCTAGATACGAGATCTTTGATGAGGAGTTTCACCTTGTCTATAGTCGTAGGACGTATAGTGTCGCCTTCTGGTGGTAGAGAAAGACGGTGCCCAACTTCCCATAGAACTACGAAAGAAACGTAATGAAATGGATCTTCATATGTTTCAACATATTTGTCTATCATTAAAATAATAATATCTATGGATTTAGCTTAACAGTATTTTACGACACACGGTTTCACGCTGTCGATGTTATAGTTATGGGCGAGAGCCGACGAAAAGACCCTAACACACATGACGTGGCCTGGTGGAAATAACTTAGTTCTCAGCCCACTGGTAAAATTTATTAATAAACGGAATCAGTACTGTAGTTTCTGCGCAGAAGAATAAGAAACAAAGATACATGTTTTTCTAAGGGAAATATTAAATCGATAAGAATCATGTACCCATTCTTCATATCGGTTTAATGAATTATCAATGTGGTATTAAGCAAGAGGTAGTGCTATACTATATTGCAGGGTAATTGGCTAGGCACGACCGGGGAGATACCTCTCGCTCACATGATACCGGCGTAAAGTGACATCTTCGGTGTCGTGTTTCGTGCGGTTTGTGAGTAGCCGGTGGCCCATTGCAGGTGAGGGTGAAAGGAAGAAAGCATTGACTTAGTAACCATGCGAATGTTCATGGGCATCGCTACTCGTAATAAGCCTCCGATTTATTGTTTGCCCCCTTACACTATGTATAAAAGAGACGCAACATGAACCCCTCCCGAAGAGGTAAATATGTTCGAGAAGAAAATACCTGTTAAGATGATGCTTTATTACAGAGGATTATTAACCTTAGTTGATCGCTTCTTAACAATTACCTAAGTGTAGCGGGCAGCCTCGCTGCGAACACTTACATTTGTTACATTCTCGAAAATATCTATCACTTTTCGCTCTTTTATAATTACACTTATCCTAGCTTCAGTCGTGATTATTACTCAAAGATTTATAAAACGTGAACGTTAAGATAGATCTTCAGCGATACTACTGTGACAGTCGTACAAATAAATATCTACTCAGATGGAAAAAGTATATGGGTATTAAAACATCCTTTCAGTTTCTTAGTACCATTTAGAACAATATTTCCTTAAATATATATATGCCCTGTGTGCACACAACCAATTGAATTATAGCTATAAATCACATGAAACATTTCAGTTGCAAAGTTTTATAATCCCCATGAACACTCGTGTATTTTTTAATCTTTTTGTTCCTCATAGACACACGTGCAAATCATTAATAATATTCACTGAACAACGTCGCCCTTGAACTCAGTTCCGAATCATAAGCCGAAATCATCACAAACCTATCATTAACTCGGTTAGACGCGCCAAAAAAAAAAACGCGGAAACTATTTGATTTTTAAGTATGTTAACAATACTATGCCGATAGCTGTCGAAATACGTTCTGTTTCGTTTTTAATTATATATCATAGCAACGATATAATGTTTAAGCGATTGTCTAAG
>JAFELO010000882.1:159966-200401 GCA_017140195.1 Eumaeus atala
TGAATATCCATATGGAATATTTATGTTTTGAACTCTACATATTTGGTAGTTAGTATAAATGGCCAATCAAATTATAAATGTGTCACTTTTTTATAATTCAGATGACCTATTTGACTATCTAACCAGGCAGCCGATGCGAACGATAGAAGATAGTTCACTAAAGAAGATGCATTTGAGATTGCGAAAAGATAGCTTCCGCTTGTGGTATCGTAAGACTTCCTGATATGTGTTGTATGTCTTGAAGATGTATAAGCAAAACCAACTGCATGGCAGAAACTAACGTTACTGACCCGCAGACGAAATAATATATGCTGGTGTATACCTATCTAAAACTTTATAATAAAACTCTAGCGTGAAATGACACAACAAATTCACGACTCACGATTACCATAAAAACGATCAACAAATTGTTTAATCTGTTAAGCAGTTAGTGTAGTTGAATAAAATATACCATGGACCTCTACTACCTGCTACACCAAATAGTGGCAATTTAGAACTTAACTCAGTTAATATAGAGACGGAAATGTATCTTTCATATCCCTTATCAGAATCATCAGTTAGCGGTAGGTCTTTTGTCTAATAGTGATGTCAAAAATCAAGTACGCGCTGTTTTGTTAGCGTGTAATATGATATATGTTTGATTAAAATGATTTCGTGTAATATTAGATTACCGAGTTCCGGGATTAATGTAGTGTAGTGTAACGTAGTCATTGTAGTAAATTTGTTTCGACATTTAGTAAATGTTGAACGTATTTTATTACAAGTTGGGATCAGGATAGACCTAAAATTTTTTTAAATGGTTTAAAGCTCTGTAAGTTTAATGCTTAATCTTTGGTGTCCAATGATTCATAAAATGTAAAAGATATTGTAAAATACAGTCATGAACTAAACCAAGTAGTGTTACTTTTATGTAAGATTAATTAATTATTTTTATTATAACGATCACCAAAAATAGATTCACCATTATCTGATATGATTACAATTTTGGATAGAATGGAATTTGTAATTAGTAGTAGTGTCATGCTTAGTGCACGACAACCCCCTATGCATCGGAATTGGGCCGGCACGACCGGGGAGGTACCTCTCGCTCACGTAACACCAACATCTACGGTCTCGCGTTTCGTGCGGTTTGTGAGTAGCCGGCGGCCCAATGGGGGGGGGGATCAACGCATCAGCGTAGTAATTATGTAGATGTTCATGGGCGTCGGTAGTCGTAAAAAATATAATTTTGGAAAAGTGCAACTTACCACCATTTCGAATGTAAAAAACCAACACGCAATCGGTTTGAGAGCTACGCCGTCATAAGCACACATACAGCCATCGACGTTGAAATTATAACACCCCTCTTTTTACGTAGGAGTTAAAATATACTACACAAGATATAAGAGGGAGATATAGAAACCGGTGGAATGTTATAGAATTACGTGTAAAATGGTTGTGCCCGCTTATACTATACGGAAAGTGCACAACTACCAGTGTACAGTAAGTGAGATAGTAAATAACTGAATAATATATTATTAGCTATTGTTGCGTTACTTTCTGATTATTAAATATTAACCGAAGCAGAATGATTAATTTGTACAACAAAATTTTAACTTGAAACATGTCTAATAATAATAATAATGATGTCGATTAAAACATGTCTAGAATAAAAAGTTATCTAGAGCAAAAGATTTAGTAAAAAATCGTGATGTGCCTATTGATATTATAACATAACGTCCATTGTCTGATTGAAGGCGGAACTAATAAAAATATCATAATAGCAGTATCATGATGCACGATCGTAAAACTTTTCATGTAGATATTGCTTGCCCGAGGCGTCTACAAAGTTTTTATCGACTTCACACGTGAGCGCCACATTTTACATTCAACTAAGTAATTACTCCCAAAATTCTCATAAAGGAAATTCAAAGCATGTCCTTAATGAACTTTGGTGTTGCCTCGTAATAAAATTGTGCAACTTAAATCCTTCGTACATTGTATGCTAAATATTATTTCCAAAAGTGATTATGTGGAAGGCTATACATGATAATTTTTAAATTGATAATTTTGGGTACGCGATTGCGTATTTTGTTGTCTTCAAAAATCGTAAGACCCTAAAACTAACTCTTAGTCAGATTACACTTTTAAATATTACAAAGTTAGTTTCAGGACACACAATGATGGCGTGATGTAACGGCCACCTGCAATTTTACTCGAAATCTGTCTTCATATTATGAAGAAAGTTCAGAATTGTTGCAGAACATAAATTTTAATAGAATTGAGGTATTTTGAGTAGGTTCATAATTATGATTTCCTAGTTTAACGCGAATGTTACACATTATAATGGAACTACTTTAACAGACGGGATTGTAAAATACTAACGGTTTATTGCGGTTTACACAATAAACTCCGTTAAAGTAGTTTTATCAAAATATGTGTATATTATTTACTAATAGTTAGTGGTTGTTAGCTATTTATAATTGCGTGACTATAGTACATTTTACAGTCAGTAGAAAAAAAAACATAAATCGGTATTCCAATTTCGGCAATAAAAAAGTATTTAACGAAAGACTCAAAATAATGATGAGAGCCGGCTAAAACGCGTTTTATAGTATGTTGAGTTAGGAGGACGTTTTGGCGACGCCCACTCTCAGAGGCCACGTTTTAAACATGTCTTCAGACCCAGATATAACTTACAGACTTATGACGATGCACAGAACATTTGAAATGTTGGTGAAACCTTGGTGATTATAAATTCTAGCTCAAGTTTAACGGGGAAGGTAATGTGACATACTATGAAACTATTATCCTTTGTTTTTCTTGATTCAGATCAGAATTCCGATGAACAATGTTCCTGCGCCATGCCGCCAGTGTTTATGATCAGAATTGGTGCCTATACAGTCTGACTATTTATCTCGAGCAACTGCAAATAAAACTGCAATAAAATATATGTATGAAGTGTGAATACACCGCCTAAACACCAAAAACACTAAATTGATGGAACTTTCATATCATGACAAACAAATAATTCACGTTTATCCAAACAATTTAGAACTTCAATCTACTTTGTCACAGGCAGTGTAAAACTAGATTACTATCAGCACAAAGTTTTAATTCAAGATAACATTAACATGTCATTATCAATGCTATTCATTATAAAGCAAAATACTCTTATGTGTACAAATTTCTAACAGCCAGCTAATATTAGCAATTCTAATTAATAAAGAGCTGTAGTGAAAAATAGAATGAGAGTATATTAAAAAGTATCTACGGTGCAATACTGCAGTTTTATCTCTACGCTTGTGGTTTCTTTGTTCTGAACATGACCGCAGTAAAGTGGAAAGACAATAATATCTTATTCACCTTAGTCAACACCACAAGAAAACCTTGTTTGTTCATATGATGACAACATGTGACATTTTTGGAATAATGTATTTTCAACATCGTACATACGTTTTAATATAAAAGTTTTTTCCGTCGGCTAGACAACAAGCTACAGTGGTCTAGTGGTCAGGGAATCAGACTTCAGTTCTGGTGGTCCAGGTTCGAACCCCGCCAGTGAAGGAAAACATCGTCGAATTTATGCATGCAATTTTAAGCTGATCTACTATTGAAAATGGTTTGCCTTCTATGTTGCAGAGGTCCTTGGAAGTCAGACGGCAGAGGCCCCTTGTAAAAACTGGCGCGCTCTTGTCAAATTTAGAGGAGGTTTAATAGCGGACCCCCCGATATCACATGGTAAGACCAGACTAGAGAAAGATAAATTACGTTTTACGTAGCGTGGCTGTGAAAGCTATCTTTGTGAAATATTTCTAAGAAAGGACCATAGCTCTTCGATAGAGCTACGACTCACACTAAGCCTTTGATCATAGGGGCGATTGCGATCCAAAAACTTTCTAAACGATACTCAAACTCTGTCGATTGCAACTATAAGAATTGAGTTTAAAAGTGTAACGATAAAGTACTTAGTTAGAGTCGCCATTGTTTCAGCGTAGAACAGGTGACAGTAAAGAACATGCGGCGACGATTCTCCGCATACAGCCACCGACAAAAAGGAAATACCATTGCGGCATTACAGTCGTATCGGGCCGGCAAGACCAGGGGGGTATCTCTCCCACGTAATACTGTCTTAAAAATATCGCTTTTATGACTATTTATTTAGCGGATTTCATCCACACGTAAATCTTGAGAAACGCGACAAAATCCGTTAGTCATAATAGCGATATTTTTAAGACAGTATTATGTGGGTGAGATACCTCTCGTGGCCGTGCCCGTGCAATGCTTACATTTGAGTAAACATACGCAAGCAATATATTAAAAATATCGCGTTTCTTGAGGTTTGCGTGTAACCGATGGCCCATTGGGGAGAATATGCATTTTCGGAGGGCAATGCTTCTGCGTAACTCTTAACCGAGTGGAAATTAAGCTTCGGTGGTCATTCAATGGCTCCGGTTGCTCCTTTGTCCCGTTATGCTCTTATACATGTCGCATTGAAATGTTGCCTGGACGGAATTTCATAACAGCAAAATACCGAACTGCATGACTAGCAAAATTGCGAACTCAGCAGAAGGTCGACACGGCCGAAATGTTACAACGTGTCGCTACACTGACGAGCTTGTTGTTTGTGAGGCTTGTGAATTGTGAGAATTTGAATGATGCTGGTTGAATCGGGGTAGAACATGGCACATCTCTAAAAATAGTGGCATTTCCGAATTGCTGCTGAATCGGGTTCGGATGTCCGGTGTTGATGCTTTGTACATAAGACCGGCGTAAAGAAGATCGAAGAACAATATTCAAGCATGACGGCATAACTGTTTTACTGATTATAGATAAGTCTATTCGATTTACTATTCAGATACAATCAAAATATAAAACTGTTCGTTTACTCCTCATTTAAAAAAAAGGTAAAAAATTGGCAAGGCCATCTACCGATGACCAAAACTTAAAACCTGAATTCTTACTAACATTTTAAGGGTCCTCGCTACCATCAACGTGGACTGCCTGTGTGTAGTTCAGCCTCATTGATTGTTCGGTTTATTGTTTCCAAAAAATAAAACAATAAAGAAACGTAACGTAACCTGTAATCAACATCGAGTAATAAAAATCTTAACAGAAATATACTTTTATGGCTGAAGTTGATTAATAAAATAAAAGAAATAAAATCGCGACTCATAAAATAAGTTCGGCTTCATATACAAGGCTATGCAATGACATGAAGTAATTAACAATGATTGCGTAGAAATATAAATTTGTTATTTTTTTTTTGGATAGAAAAAATCACATACTCTGCTGTAAGCAATAGGTATTGTTTCATATTCAAATGGTAATAGGTAATGTTAGCCGGCGGTAGTAGCCCAATCGTGCCGCCCCGATTTATAAGACTGGCGTGAAGTAACAAGATTCTACATACTGAGCTGATCAAAAGCTAAACAACATATATACTTAGTATAAAAAAAACTTCGTATATGATCGATTGTCTCAAAGTCTACTCAACGCTTTTTTATGTGGTTTTCTCTTATGCATAGAGCGATTGCCGAGTAAAGTTTTATTGCATAAATTGTAAAAATTATTCAGGCGAAGCCGAGCGAATCGCTAGTAAAATATAATATTCAAAGGTTGGAATATTTAGAACAAAATCCAGCTAATATTTGTAGTGCGAGCGGGCCCTACAGAATTCAATCCGTTAAGAGGGCCAGTCTGCTACACTTCACTATGAATCATGTTCGTGCGATGGGACGGCAATCATTCTAATGGCCTCCCCGTATCAACTTGCAGACCGAATTAGTTCTTTTCAAAGCTCCATCATTGAATTGAAACCGCCCAGACGTACGCTATCACATTATTAGATTCATCTATTGTAAAAAGTAACAGTCATTAGGGGCAGAAGTAAATATTTATAAACTCCAAATGTACGTAAATTTATGTTATAGTTCATTAAACTCGACATGGAAGGTTATTGTTTTCTTGATTTTAAATCTATTTAAGTGTTTGTATGTTAGTAGTTATGATTGCTTTTTTTACAAGCTGAACCTTATAGTTTTACTCTATTACGCCGCGTGATATATTCTATAGTAGTCCTTAATAAATTGACTATCTGACACTAGACTTTTAAATTGGACCAACAGTTCCTGAGGTTAACGCTTCCATCCAACCTAACAAACTTTTGAGCTTTGTAATATTAGTATGTCCATACCATGGTGTGGATACCATAAAATCTTTTTTATACCATAGGGGGTCAAGCGATTACTAGAAGCTTTTTAGACTTTAGGACATCCATACTCCGGAGGTTCCGAAAATGGGTCAGCGACCCCACCAATACAATTATTGGTCACATAGATTTACACAAACCTATGAAGTGCGACGGTACAATATATATAGGGGTATAGACGTCGCCTTTTTAAAAATATTTAAGAAAAACACCTCTTATCAAAAACCGCATTAGAAAACATTCTAATACATACTCTAATAAACAAAAGGTATCCAATTTCTCTTTGTACCAATCTTATAAGAATAGAAGGAACTTGGAAAGGGCCTCAGGCCTCCATGCCTCGCATTAGCCCGATGTAAGTGGGGTGAACAGTAACAGCTCTTTCTTTATTTTTACTTAAGAGTAACTTAGAGAGAACAAACGAGCAAGAATTTTTGCACCCGGAAAAGAAGGCCTGCTCAGTACTCTGTTGGACCTCGTTGCAATGTCTCGATGTTAGTGAGGTGCTATTAACAGAAGTTGTCCAGTCGTGCGAAACATCCTTTCTTTTTTTTATTTACTTACCTTCCCAAAGTCGGTCGTTTCTATTACATCCTCATTCGTGGTGATAATGTATAATATCGAACCCCACCCAGGAAAAGAAATGGCTGACGAATATTGTTTCTTTAATAGTCAGTTTGGAAACAGTATTTTCTGCTATTTAAACTCACTAAAAGCTTAGCATAAGCAAGGATGTACAACAATTGACTCTGGACACACTGATCTTAGGTTAACGAGATGTTGTGCCGGCCTTAACAGACTGCAATGTAGCATGACATTACCTCTTACATAGATTGAGGAGGAGGTAGTGCCTTGCTACATGAAAGAAGGTAGTGCCAGGCATAGTACATGACACTACATCCTCCTATGCAACGGAATTGCGCCCGCACGACCGGGGAGTTATCTCTCGCTCACATAATACCGCCGTAAAATGACATCTTTTGTGTCACGTTTTGTGCGGTTTGAAAATTGCCGGTGGCAAATTGGGGGAGGAAGCAGGGCCACGCATAGCAGAGAGTTGAACAGTACCTTGGGATAGATTGTGTGTATTTGCCATTGTGTTTAGTACATGTGTGTGAAGCGTGCGTGCGTGCGTGCGTGCGCGTGTGCTTGTGTGCGTGTGTGTGTGTGTGTGTGTCCGCGTGTGTGTCCGCGTGTGTGTATGAGTGTATCATCTCAAATTACCGAATCATTTGGTTATTATATGCTATTTATATTGTTTGTGACTGATTTTTTAATGTCACTGGTTGTATGAAATACGCTAACTGCGCTAAACTGCCTAATAAAGCTATTTTGAGTTCGACATATTATGGAGTTCTTATAGTAATTGGTATGTGTACGCGACACATACAACAGAGGAGTGGGTCTGGTGCGGGTGGAGGGGGTACACAGTCTTACCACTTTCTCAGTGAGTTCGATGCTGTCAGTAGCACCAGGGCATTCTTTATGTAGAAACACCTGTTCGAGAAGCGATCTTCTATCCTTAGGCGCCATTACATTGTGTATTTTGCAGGATTTCTCGTAGCTTGTGTATTTATTAAATGACCGATAGTTTAGATGTTTTAGGAAGGCTAATTGGATTTTTTCGATATTGTCTATGTGAGTTATATATTAAGGGCTCCATATGGTGCAGCAGTATTCGGGAATGCTTCGAACGCATGAGTAGTATATTACTTTTAAACAATTAATGTCTCAAAACGGCTTACAGACTCGCACAATAAAACCGAGGCACTTGTACGCTTCGTGTGTGATGTTAGTTAAATGACCATTAAACGTTAGTTTGGGATCTAAAGACACGCCGAAGTGTTTAACTGATTGTGTTCTGTTAACTGTGGTGTTAGCTATCATGTATTCGTGTGTGGGTTATTATATTTATTTATTTTTGGTTATTATTTATTAGTTATTATATTTATTTATATATCATATTTATTTGTGGGTTTCTCTTTCTGGTGAATGTCATGAGCATACATTTATTAACGTTAATTGTAATTTTGTTCATTGAACAGTAGTCACATAGCCTGTCTAAATCCTGTTGCAGTTTCGTGCAGTCCGATTGATTTTTTATATTACAATAAGTCTTTGTGTAATCTGCATACATAAGGAATTTGGATGTTTGAAAACATGTACCGATCATATAAGTACGCCGCGTATAGCAGAGAGGACAGGGTTGATCCCTGAGGAACTCCCGAGGGAACCTGAACAATGTCAGAATGGCAACCACCGACGATGGCGGCTGCGATTACGCAGACAGGATTCGATCCATCTAAATAAATCTCCGCAGATACCTAACCTTCGGAGCTGGTGTGAAAGTATGTTATGATCAACGCGGTCGAAGGCCTTCTCTACGTCTGTGTAAATAACGTCTACCTGAAAGCCAACGTCCCTACTGCTTAAAAGATCATTAATGAAAATAGCGAGGTTAGTATTGGTTGACCGACCTTTGATAAAACCATGGGAAAATAATGTATATATAAATTAAATAAGGGGCAGATTAGTCGACGTTGAGATGAGATGGAAATAGCAGTGTAGTTATAGCAATAGTTGTGCTCCAAATCGTGTTGTTTATAATTTTGTGTTAAACATTGTTATCATTGTTAAACATTATTTCGTATACCTGCATCCTGATAAAAAAAATGTAGATATGAAAGTATTTCAATAGATATTGTGTTAAGGATAATATGTGTGTTTTAGTTTCCATTTTAATGTATGTATTGTATATATTAGTATAAGTAATTAAATAAGGTAGCTGTAGTTTTACTTCTATAATTGTAACATAATATAATGAAGTGTATAAAGAGCCTCTGTGATATTTTTTTCTTTTTTTATTGTGACGAGG
Source organism: Eumaeus atala (assembly GCA_017140195.1). Taxonomy (NCBI): domain Eukaryota; kingdom Metazoa; phylum Arthropoda; class Insecta; order Lepidoptera; family Lycaenidae; genus Eumaeus; species Eumaeus atala. The sequence continues at coordinate 169,032 of JAFELO010000882.1, forward strand.
GGAAACGCATTTACGCGCTTTCACTGGAAATTGTAAAAAGGTGTGATGCATGTTGATAATTGTTGATTTGTATCTGTTTTGAGTTGATGGTGTGTACACAACACACTATCCACTAGATAATGGTGTGGTGTGTTTGAGTAAAGCGTAAATGTTATATTTGTAAGTAAATGATATACAAACTGGATTCAAAATATTTTGCCTAAATCTAACATACCCATTATCGGTATGGGCAGCGGGGTATCTGTTTTTCTCATATAGATAAGTTTTGTCCAAACATGCTTATATTTAGCTTCCGAAGCTTTAGTTTCACAAATTTTTAACAATTGCTTTTTAGATTTTGGAGATGTTCGTTGATATAAATTTTAGTACTTTCGCCTCCCATTCCGAGCACTTTTGAGGTAATGTTGCGATGCTTTCAAGCGGCTGCAACGACGGTGTCCTTGGAGGCTCGATGCCTGAAGCGAGTGACGATGGGCCGCGCCGCGCCGGGAGAGGGCCGTCGCGCCTGTACACGGTGTATGAATTCAAAGTCTCCGTGTTCGACGATTACTCCGGCCTGCGCTGCTACCTGCATGACGACTTCGACCGCAGACTCTTCTTTGATCTCGGGCACTCCGATCACCTCAATGTTTTGAAGCCTGGCCCATTGCTCTTGACGAGCCAGCTCATCCTCGAGGTGCTTGGTGCGCGCCTGTACAGACTGTACTTCTTCACGCAGTGATTTAATATAAGATTTCTTGTGAAAAAATAACGCCGTCCGCTCAAACAGAATGAATGTTTGTGACTAGAAATTTTTAACGACGCTGCAACGCTGTAGTGTAATATTGGTGAGTCTGGCCGCACTACGATCAATAGTCGTATAATTTAGTTTTACTTACGTTGTCCGTTGTAACGTACAATTTACAACTTAATTTGATGCAGTTGATATAAAATTGATTTATAATTTCTATGATAAATATTGTATCGCTCAATTCTTTGTTCCTACTAGATGCTTGGTTACCAAAAAATATTTAAAACGCAAATGTTTCCAGTTAGTATGAAGAGACATGTCAAACTTTATTTACAAAAGTGGAGTGTGAATAGGACTCTCATATCCGAGGGGACACCCACGACAATGCAAGGCCAATTTTTGCTGCCGCGAGTGAGCTACCCCTCCTTAGAGAGAGAGAGAGAGACAGAGAGGGAGAGAAGAAGGGGGGGGGGGCAAGTTGACGCGGTTCCCTCGGCCAAGAATGTAATAATCGCGTAAACTGAAGACATCAATATGTAAACTTAAGACACCAGTAAGAAAGTAATAGTTACTTTCATCATCATTATCATTATCAGCCCTCATCACTCCACCGCTGGACATAGGCCTCTCTCAATGAACGCCCAGACTACTGATCTCCTGCTGCTCGCATCCATCCTTCATCATCAATGGCTACTGCACGATTAACCTCCAATAGTTACTTTAGCTAACATTAAATGACTATCGGGATCCACCCCGATGGTTAGTAGTAGGCTCAGATTCTCACGGCGTACTATGGAAAGAGCCATGCTTGGTATTTCGCTTTACTTAGCTCCGAGAATAAGCAGAAGTGTCAATGGGCAGGCCACATTGCTCGCAGAACCAATAACCATGGAGGCAGGAAGGTTCTCGAGTGGCGGCCCCGCACCGGAAGACGGGCTGTAGGACGGCCTCCTATGCGGTGGACTGACGACTTGGTTAAGGTGGCGGGGAGCCACTGGATGCAGGTGGCTCGTGACCGTGACCTGTGGCGCCCTGTGTGGGAGGCCCATGTCCATCAGTGGACGTCGTCCGGCTGATGATGATGATTGGATCCACACTTCTCATCTGCGGGAAAAGAGGGGGGTTTTTCCCCCTATCGACCACAATCTCACGTAGACCGTCAGCCGACGTGTCTTAGAGTAACCGATGAAGCTGCACTGGAGACTCCATCAGAATAGAGCAGTAAAAAACTTACATTTGAACTCACTTTGTATGAAATGGACTACAAATATAGATTAGGTATGTTTTTGAAATACCTTTTGGGCTTCGTTAAACGTACGGACAGATGAACATGAGTGACAGATGAACAAAGCTCCAGGCCACGATGACATCCCCCCCCCCACAGCGCTGGTGATGATGCCTAGGCGAGCAGCCGTGGCTCTCACTCAGATCGCAAATGGCATTCTCCGGACGTCCCACTTTCCGGAGACCTGGAAAGAGGGGAGGGTCATCGTTCTGCCGAAGTCGGGCAAGCCCCGAAGCCTTCCTGGAAGCTACCGGCCGATAACGCTGTTGTCCCACATCGCCAAGTTGTTCGAGAGGCTTCTGCTTCGGAGGCTGAAGCTGTACATTCCCATAAGGGACGAACAGTCCGGCTTCCGGAGCGGCCACTCGACCACGTTGCAACTGACGCGTGTGTTCCAACACTTGTCTGTAGAGATGAACAAGGGGAGACACTCCGTCGCAGTCTCTCTCGATATGGAGAAGGCCTTCGACAGGGTGTGGCACCCGGGACTCTTGTACAAGTTGGTGGACGCCGGCGTCCCGCTGGCGTTTGTGAGACTACGAAGTGACCAGTGCGTCAAGCAATCGTATAAAAATGACAGATTCCAAATTCAAATGTAATGTTTTTTTTTAATTTTAAATTGTAACAATATTATGGCCAGACTAAGTATGCACTGAACGTGGCTGCCTCTATTAGCTCCTACAGCTGACGCGTCTAGGGTCTTTATCGTTCTTTGTTTCTGTCGGTTTGACGCGGTGTACATATCTTCTGAAAGTAATTACACTAAATTCAGCGAAGTTCACTATATACGTAGGAAATATTTACTTTCATGTGATACCAAACCTTGTACTATAAATATAAAATCTCTTATAATTCGACTTTTATAACATATGTGTGATCACATACATACGCACTCAAATATATCTCACATATTATTAACATAGCTATATATTCAAATAATTCTATACATTAATATATGTTTCGAGTCTCATAAGACCACTCAATAATTCAAGAGCCAATCTAAGTTTCAAATGCATTTGGTTATACAATATCAGTTGCTCGACTCTAAGTGCAGTCGATAACATTCGGTCCCAGAGCTCTGTAAGGAGGCAAAGGAGGTGTTTACACGAGTTTTATGCGCAGCGCACCCTTATCAAGTCGCTACATTTGCCCGCAGGCGTCAACCTTCTAAAAATATTTACATTCGCGATGTTATTCTCCGTACTTTATGTCCGACTTTAACTGCAGGTGAAAATTGAAAAACTTTATGTTACGACGATATTTAACATCCCTAAAAGGAATGGTCGCTCTAATTTGTTTATAAGGCCGTGTAAATTTATACGGGCTTAGGTCAGTTGAGGAGTTTGTTCACTTTATGACGTTACGTCTGAAAGAGATTTTATATGTTTTTTAAAATGTTTCTATGTAATTAAATATTGTGAAAACTCATTTAAAATGTATATTTCATAAGTCAAACTTCTGCAGATGAAAAAACTTATTCTTTTCGATTCCATTTAACGATTTGCACTTGATTTACATGCTACTTACAAAGGATTTTACACTCAATATAAGTTTTTCAAATTTCATAATAGCCTTGACTAGGGTAAGTTCAAAATTGATAAAAGCAAGAAATATTTTTGAAATATGGTTTCAACAGGGTCGCCATTTTGAAATTTTGATCCTTGCGACTCGCAGGGTCAATGCGTTTCGATTGATGAACCATAATCAAAATGAACTCACGCATACGTACATATATAAGCTTAACACATTACCTTTGCGTTGCATAGTCGGGTAAAAAAATTATCGTTATTTGTGTTAATATAAAATAGTCGTTTTATATTCTTATTGTATATCATAGAGAAGCTGAAAATACTCTCGCTGGGTTGTTACCATAAAGGCGGACGATAATACGGCTATTAGAACAATTTCTGAGGCGGAGTCGCAGACGCATCAGCGGACGCGAGTCGCTCGTAAAAGTGAATTATTATAACGTTCAGAGAATTTGAACTATCGCTCGAACTGGAAGAGTTCCATCGCGACGCCGTGTATATAGGAGCAGATATAAAATATAAAATGTTGGAAAATATGTAAAAAAGCATGTGTTTTAGTAACACGCGAGTTTTGTGCGCTATCTTCAATGAGTTTTCTAAATGTATTTGTATGTTTATAACTCTTCAAGTGATTTGTTACTTACTACGCTCAAAGTATTTCTTAAAGCAGCCACAGTTTTCTATACCACCGATAACTCTCACTGGCACTGATAGGTGTATCGGTGTATTTCGAGGTTGTGTCGACTGTTGACAGTCAGTCAGAGGAAACAAACTGGTACTTGTTTCCTGGTGATATCAATGATGCTAGCTAAGAGGCAACGCCAGGCTGCATGGCAACCTGATTGGGCTCCTTGGTCCACATTGTAATGCTAAAAGAACTCATTGTATATGATGCTGATTGTCGTTATGTAATTCTGTATATTGCTCTAACTGCCTCGTGGTCTAGTGGTAGACATGTTCAGCCACAGACGTGCGGTCCCGGGTTCTTATCCCGAGTAATCGGACCATACAAAAAGTGCTATTGGGATTTTTCAAATTCTAATAATTGTCCGGAGTTCGGAAGTTGGCGGTGTTACACCCCGGTGCCTCGGAGAGCACGTCAAGCAGTCGGTCTTGCGCCTGATTGCTCGCCAGTCGTATCGGATTGCGCAAACTCTTGTGCACTATAAAATGTCCCGCTCAGAAAGCTCTCTCAACAGAGATGGCCGCTGTAGTCAAAATTCGGCTAATGTAGTCCACATTATTATTATATTTTTTTATTATATTGCTTTATTTAAACCAGTAATTTTGATAATGTAAATTTCACCTCTCATTACAAGAAGAATTTAAAAAACGAACAGGAAGATGGAGACGCCATTCTCCCTTTCGTTTACCCCTTGTTAGTTCTCTACCGAATACAAGGCATTACTAAAGTTTGTAATAAAAGTAATAGCCTTAAAACCAAACTAAAGTAACGCTTTTAGGGTTCGAAACAGAAAGTAGTGAGGCGGGGAACTTAAAGCTGCTACTACCGCCTGTTTGTTTATGTATTAAGTTTGGCAACTGTTGGGAACTTCGTCAAGAAATAAAACGGGTAAGTGTGAAGTGTAATCCGAAGCTTTTATCTAGAAAATACTAACAGTTACCCAGCGAAATGTATACCTTTATCATAGCGGTAATATTTGCATTAAAATTTTAGAAGTAAATTTTCAATGCTGCCTTGTGAAAGAAAGTTTGTAATGCTCCTAAATAAGTCTAGTATTTAGAAGAAGAAGAAGAAAAAAGCTGGGGTTCTGTTTTATGTTCCCGCAGATATTCCGCACGGCAAAAAGATCGGGACTATTGCTCTTGGTGAGCTTGACATTGGCTATTCGAGCTTTATGATCGCTTAGCCTGTAGACTCCTACTGCAATATAATGGTCACACCATTATATTCCAGTAGGAGCCCACAGGCTGTTGCGGAGACTTCCAGCTGGTCTCCGAGACGCTTCGATAATCTTAATAAAGTGCGGCATATGATCTGCACGTGATTCTTGTTCTTTCCAGGGAAATGACACAACCAAATTTCTGGTTTCAGGAGATCAGAAATCATACATGGAAACTGAAACCTTCGTGCACTGAGTCTATAGTCACACAAGATCTTTAAAAGAGTCTCTCATCTTTAACCTTTTAAAAAGGAAGGATACTTTCACTTGTAAAGGAATGCTTCTTTTCTCAAAAGAACTGATACAATTATTCGCCTACTAATATAAATGCGAACTTTTTAAGTATTTTTGTAATTCTTTCTCGAAAAAACCACTGAACGGATTTGGTTGAAATTTTACACAGATATAGATGAACATAAAGAAGGATATAAATTTATTTCCTATAACCTTTAATAAAATGAATGTTAAGGAATTAATGAGTGTTAATGTTATGCGAGTAAAACCGCAGCCCACAAACAGTTCAAAAATAATTTATTTCATATGCATTCCGATTTTCTAAAGATTGTATAATCAGTTCACTAATGCGTTTTAATTCGACTGTTTCTTTTCGGAAAGAAACGTAAGAAAGGCGTACGCCTTGCAAGGATATGAAAAACTTGAACAATTTCCTTTTTTAATTAATTTACGGTGAATTTCCTGATTACTAAATAAACGTAATTAAAACTTTGAGAATGAGATTTCTTTTTTAATTTGGAGCCGACTTGGCTAATTTCGTCAGCGCAACGGGGGATGACACACCCTCCATTCAGACCTATTTTTAAAAAAGGAACAATGAAGGGGTAACAGATAATACTTTTTCAAAGGTTTTAGCCTGAAGTAAAGCATATTTTTCATTTATTTTAACAATATTCTGAATGGCATAAAAAGAAGGGCCGGCATGAAATGGTACGTTATCTATGAGGCTTGATTGAAGACTGATAGAAGCGGAATAGAGAGAGGTCGTGCTAATCCAATCCGGTTACACAACATCATGGCACTACCGCTTATAAATCACCAGCGTGGAAATCTGTAACACTTTAAATTGTGGTTTTTGAGATTACTGCATAGCCCTATCGAGGACTGTGGAGCGAAATCAGTGGAATACACACACACACACGCACGCACGCACGCGCTCACACACACACACACACACACACACACACACACACACACACACACACACACACACACACACACACACTACTACTACTGCGTACTATTAAATAACATTGTGATTGACTTCTGTCTCTTACGATTGGTACAAGTATAATGTTCTTACCGGCTGAGTGGGTTCACGGGCTTAGCTGACCGCGGGCTTGTCGTGTGTGTGTGAATCATAAAAAGTTTATAGACAAATATAAAGTCCCGGGGTGTTCATCAGGAGACAGTAGACCGTGTCGGGATCAGAAAACGATGAGACCCCAATTTTATTGCTTGTTACGCACCATAAACACGCACCGCGAACAGAGTGTACCTCCAGTTTATTTTTAACGATTGTATAAAGATATACTTTGGCAGTAGTTACAATAAAACTGTGGGTAATTGTCCTGTGGGTACATAGGATATGTTGAAGAAAAATAGGGATGAGCATTTATTTGGTCAATAGAGAGCCTTGATAGTTATCTACACATATAGTAGAGTTGAAATAAGCTGGCTGAAGTGCCAATAGGCTAGTCACACACTCAGAACAACAGATGGCGGATGGGCCAGTAAGTTACTGGAGTGGAGGCCGCGTTTAGGAAAATGAAGTGTTGTTCGAGCGTTCACCAGGTGGCGTTCACCACGATCTCCGTGCAGTAGCCGGTCCGGGACGGATGCGAGTAGCAGGAAAACGGTCGTCTTCCACTACCACAAATATACAACATGGTTCATGCGTTTACGAGGCGGTGGGGCTCAGTAGCCTGGAGTGAACTCAGGCGAAGTCAATTGTGCAGAACGAGCTTGCTCTTTGTGCAGCTCTTATAAGCAGAGGGGGCTGAAAAATAGGACGACGATGCGCTCCTTGTGCCCCTTTATAAGAAGGGGGTTCAAAAGAGGGGGCAAGGTACGAGGATGAGAACCTCACCCCATCGCACTGTCGCGAAGTTGGTGGGGTTGTCCTGTCGTACGGGGAAACCCTTCTGAGAAGGTGGCGTGGGATATAGGAATAAAGACAATAGGCCATCTATCACAAACCTTCTAACAAGCTGACGCATGGTGCATTCCATCGAACTTGAGACACCTATATGTTATAACATTTTCCAATGTATGTAAACTGAAATGCTTTCTGTGAATAGCACTCCTAGAAAGACCATTGGGGATGCCTAGATTCGCAGTTATCCGTCATTCACTGGGCCAAAGGGATGGGACGTATAACAAAGAATATGTAACATACTAGCAGCATCCCGTGGTTTCACCCGCTTACTCCACCCCCAAAAAGGTGGCATTATCTCGCATAATCCTGCTGCTGCGTCAGTTTGGTTGTGATTAGTGAATGAATGATCTTTCACTTTAGCCCTGTCCTGCCATAGAGGTGCGTTTCCATTGCAACGCAGCTGACACTGTACACATGACAGTATGTACAGTGTCACAAGCTGCGCTTATTTTACGCCTATAAAAAAAACTACCAAGTTTATAGGCGTAAAATCATTATTAATTACATATTCAGTTACAGAAAGCTTCCCTTCAATAGCTAAACCTGTTAGATGAATATCTTCCAAACGAGATATAAAATGCCCCTTGTATCGATTTTGAGGGGATATGCATATAGTTTTTGCGCACTGCTACCGGCCCAGGTGGAAACCGGCGTGGGACTCATGTAAAAGATTCTAGATATTTGCAATCTCGACTCAGATTTTACATGGATATTGTTGCACACAGTCGAAGGTCAACTTATTCTCCTATTTACTAATCGCTGTTGGCCCGCCTATGTGCTCTCCGGCAAAAACCTACCAGTTCAAACTTGTGCAGGAGTCAACATTATGTCTATATAATTTGAACTCGTGACTACTCATTACAAATAAGGACCCAAAATCCTAATACAAATAGAATGAGCACGAATCCAATCATGTTTGTAAACAGTGGACGGACGCTGGCGTGCGCGGTGCATAAAACTTAATACCTACTCGCAGTAACATACTGTACGCAATAAACGCGTTTTACGTGCACCGTAAGCCCGGATAAAACACCCCCAAGGTGTCCCCATCCCTCCCACTTTATCACCGGTCGCTTTATGATGCACAAATTTCTATAAACCCGCCTTTATTATTTATATCCGAATTGGCAAAAGATCCGATGGACGTGACTGTTTTCCACATGAAAACTATATTTTAATAATCAAATAGAGACCACGACGTACGTGTCGTGGCTAGCAAAATATTGTCATTTTTATGAAGCATTCTTTTAATTGAAATTGTATTTAGCTCTGTAGAACTGTTTGCGAATATCGTATTGTGGGAATGTAAGAAATAAACGTATAATTTTAATAAGTCTTCAGACTCGAAGAGATAATAAAAATTCAATGATTTAAGTCTTTTGACAAGATCACCCATAATTATAAGTTGCCTGTTCTTAGACCACAAATTTAGATTGTTGAACGTCTGTAAGTTCTTTCAGTTAATTCTGGTTCGTATTTCTTTTTTCATTTTCCACAACCACCTCGCCTGCTCCCCTCCAATGTTCTACCGGCTACTCACAAACCACACGAAACTCGACAAACCAGTCATGCCAGCCCAATTGTGCTGCGAGCGTGTCTCTTCCTTCTACTAAAAAGTTAGAACCAGAATATAGTAGTGAAATAGGTACCATAGAACGGAATTGTCTTATGATATACAAAGAGTACAAATTTGAATTTCGTGGGATATATAGAAGAACTCAACATAACCAAACATAAACAAGTGCCTATTTGTAAGTAAAGTTTTCTTCATGAACGTATACAATTTTCAAATTTTAAGATACAAGAAAATAAATTTCTTCAATCAACGGTTGCAAACTCGTTTCGCTCGAAGAAACATTAAAAGTTTTAATCTCTATCATCAGCCTACGTTTTTTTTAAATATATACTAATAATACTATAAAGCTGGGTAGTTTGTTGGTTTGGTTGTTTGAACGCGTTAATCTCAGTAATTGATGGTCTGAATTGAAAAAATATTAAGTTGAATAGTCCATTTATGGGACCGGAGTTACGTGAGAGCAACCGCGGTGTAATGCTAGTCTTTTATGTCCAGCGTAGGTTGCCCCTGTGTCCTGTGACCCCCCTGTGATGTAATGAGTAGTCAGATTATCGAACAGCGAACTGAACTCCATTAATATCCGCACAACTATAGGATATGAAAAAGCGTTACCCTCGTTTCCTAGTGTTTAACTGCTTAAATTTAGAGGTAGCAATCTGTCTGGGTGACGAAGATCTATAAAATTTCAATCTTTTGTAATTTTCAGTTGCATAAATCAACTACTTTCCTTCAATCATTGCGATCTACGCTGTATCTATTTATATAACAATCGTAGCATAGAATAGAATATTCTCTTAATTCCTATGCCAATGCGTTGCCCTCCTTTGGCCCCCCAATGGGCCACCGGCTACTCACAAATCGCAAGAAACGTGACACCGAATACGTCATTTTACGGCGGTATTATGTGAGCCTAAGTTACCTCCCCCGGTCGTGCCGGCCCAATTCCGTTGCATAGACGGGTGTACTGTCATGCACCATGCATGGCATTGCCTCTTCCTACAGTAACTTACTGAATGTATATATGTATCTATGTATATACATATATATATATATATATATATATATATATATATATATATATATACGAAAACGAGTAGTTGGAGGACTACCAACGCCTATAGTTATCCACATTATTGTTGTCATACACAGGTGTTGCACCTCATTCCTCCTCGCCTCCCATCGTTCTACGGATACTAACAAACCGCACGCAACGCGACAGCATATCTTTCACTTTATTGTGGTGTTATGAAATCCAAAGGCTCCCTCTACCCCTTACTGACTGCTTATAGGATTGATTAATTATTCTACCACAGGAAATTACAAGTCAAGTGACAAATATGTCGTTATAATTTGCTGTATCAGTTTGACTGCATCATTCTCATAAATTTAAGATATCAATACTTTTTTAAATTAAAATCAACGTTGTTTACTTGCATTTTTATATAATATACGCTTTGGTGTTATCAAATTCATCCAATCACATCACCATAAAGATTTTATTAGCAATATAGCAATAAATTATTGTTGAAGTTTCGACAAAATTTGAATTACGAGCTCAGTTATTAAGGCCCTATTGGTCTTGACAATGCAACAATATTCGTGAACGGTGTTAATGACCGCACATTAAGAAGACAAGCATTTCGACGAGATAAATTTAATTCGCTGCGAAGATGTCATTTCCAGACAGCCATAAATGTGATAAATAATTCTGCACTAGGTGTTCCATCTTTTCGAAAGTCTTTTCACAACGACCCTAGTAATTATTAAATAAACATACTCAAGTTTAGAAATCATTTAAGGCGTATTTTAATTAAACTATCGGTTGCACTAGGCTAGAAAATTATTATTTCTTGAAACATACGAAAGCAACTTAGTAAGTTGTCTTCATAACTTTTAACTACCACACAAATGCTTTTATTTACTTCTCCGAATGTGTGAAACTGAAATTCCTCATTCAAAAAAACGTTCTGGGCTGAAAAAAAGGCCAGGGTTTTTCACCCGCATAAGCCGTGTAACGCTCCTATTGGTTGTGGTCTCCGAGTGCTACAGCCATCGACCATCACGCCAGGACTCGCAGCGTGATGGTGTCTAGCACGCTTATCAAAACAAATGAACTCTTCATCTTTGTAATATTACTACAGATTACTTGTCATTACTTAAGTCGCTACGTATTTCGTGTGCGATCACAGGTTTAACTACTATATCAGTAGAAAATGTGCTGCATCTGAAGCGCCTGAGGGCCTTCTGATTTTCTATAATTGTTATTATTATTGCGTCTGATTGTTGTACTAATTCTAAATATTTCTTAAACCCCACGACTAAATAATCGAAATTATTTAATGACTACTAACACCTGTTAACATCCACATGGCCCTGCACTTGCATTATCTCCCTTGACCCTCCCAATGGGGATATTTGTAAGCTGCACGAAACGCGATAGCATAAACCATCACTTTCGAGCTTATGCGCTGTCATGTAAGCGAGGGATATATCCCGTCGCGCCGACTCTATTCGTCTATAATGACACTTCATCTTATTCATACCGTCAATTTGTAATATCCTTCTCCATCACAATAAATATACATCCACGCTGTCTATATTTTGGTCACGCTATATGTATTAAGCGTTTACAATACGAACACCGCTGGACCCAACTCAACAAATGTAAAGACCCTTGCCGGGTAAATTTTATTAACAACACCATCATCATTCCTACGATCTTCTATCTGTTCCACTGTTAGTTTTCACACACCAATCAATTAACAATAATAGGACAAATAAACATAATCAAGAATATGGTTATAATATGTTACCATAAATGCTGCAATAAAACTACCTTAATGGACTTGGTTGTGATTATTTAGATTATTCAAGATGTCTGACTTGTTTGTGATGTTTAAAATCAGCCATAGTCGCAGGATGACTGAATTGACAGATGTCTCACTGTCACAAGTTATTTAAAATTTCTGCGAGAAAAAAGCTATATTTAAATAGTAAATTTTGATAAAGTATCGAATATAACCATAAAGTATGATTTAAGTGTACGTACATCATTAAAGATTTCAAAGTACTCAAATGTTAATACATTGTCTACTTGACGTACATACATACAGTCTGTCTTGTTAAGCTTTCGCTAATAACAGCAAAAATATATGTTTGTTCTTCAGGGGATCATGCTTGTCGTTATCTCTAAATTTGTGAAGGTTGGATTAGGTACAAATTTGAATAGCCTTCGAGTGCGTACTCCGACAAATCTCTAATAATTTGGAGCTAGAGTGAGAGCGTTTTACATTCCGCTTGTTGATAATTCTGATAGATACATTGACATAAATATTAACAAAAGAATTCCTTATATTTTAAACATGGTGGACGTCGAATGATACACATGACTAGTATGGTTTTAAGAAAAAGATAAGGTTCTTACTAACTAGCAAGGCTGACAATGACTAACTGACTTGCCTCTCTACATTCTACGGCATAGGAATAAAAAAATACGAAACCCTTAGAAGAGTAACGGGCTAGTGCAAAGTTTATCTTAACTTTATCTGTTAATTAGTTTCTGTGTCATGTTGTGGCTTATATATAATCAAACATTAGAATAAGTGTTCTTTGGTGGTAGAATAGGAATACCTTGACGTTCAAAATCAGATATATATCTCACATTTCGAATTTGAGCTAAAAAAACGATTCAGCAAATATATTTCTATATTAGTTTCTCTACTATTTATTCATTTGCCAAATAAAACGAGATTGGATTATTATACTTATAGATAAAAAAAGAAATAAAATTTCTGTGATTGTAAAAAATGTCATAAGTAAAAGATTACGCTATGAGTGTGACAACGCATCGAATTAATCCTTTGCAGGGGTGCGTCCTGCGTACAGAAGCTACTAGATATTTTCGAGCAGCCATTATTTACGTAAGGGCAAGGTTGTAATATTTATTAACCAACAGAACGTAAGCCAGCTTGGTTAATGCTCACATTAGGCAGATAAACATCATTCGATAACGTACACAGGTTACGTAACTTAAGAGCATAATATATCTTTAGTGAATATCAACATCGTTATTGTGAGTAAAACGCTTACATATTGCGGCGTGACTACTATTCTGAAGCTTATTTTCTAGTTATGCTGCGATAAATATGACATATACTTTGATTTATTATTCAATCTTGGGATTTATGTTTCGATTATCATGTGTATTGTATTTATTTATAAGTAATTGTATTCAGCGTGTAATCATCAGTCACTATCCGTTCACTTACCATCACAGTTATCTTCGGCTTTACGCCAGGATTCCCTGACTACTAGCATTTAATTCGGTCCGGCTGCTGACGAGAGCTCCTCGTCATAGTGTGGACTAAGTTTCGTCGGTCCAAGCACAATTACACTATATAAACAGTCCTAAGAATGTACGTGGGCATTTCTAAGTTTATATGAAATAATTTACAGTATTTTCAATAAGCATTTCAATAAGGACTGCAAACTTATAAATAGTAAAGATAAACGAACGTGTTCAGTACATAACAATACATATTTCTAGTTCGGTGGTTTTTAACCTTTAATCCTGGGGAATCATTAGAAGAAATTCCCATTCTGAGGACCACCCAGTTAGTTAATTGATTTTGAGGAAATATACAGTACCTAGACAAATTAAAGGATATGTTGACTGAGGAATCGTATTACTTATTTATTAGCGGCACACGGACCACCGTTTAAGAATCACTGTTTTAGTTGATAAAGGTTTTCCTACCCTGCAGAGCAAGTTTCTACGTTGGCGTAGTTAAATGAAAGATAGTAAATGACTGTCAGATGTGTGAGGGATGTGTTTATACAACTGGAACAATTTCGACAGTTATAGATAGAGTAAAAGCGAACGTCCCACTATGCGTGTCCACTGCACTTATAACTCAGTGACAACCAAAATGCCGGTGAAGCATTGGGGAGATGGACGTAAAACAGAGCATCCGCTTATGCATATGCGGATGTTAATGGGTGGCGATGGCACCTATTCTTCGTTTGTTAGGCTTTAAAATTATATGCTGAAAATAGGCAATCCTGCGTCTAAGAAAAATAGAGACGAACGATGAAGTGTAGGTCGACCGTTCACCAGTGGTAAGACGATCTCCGGTCCGGGATGGATTTGAGTAACAGGAGATCGGCCGTATTGACGTTCATAGAAAGAGGCCTATGTCCAACAGTGAATCAATAAGGGCTGATAATGATGATGATGCTAAAGCGACAATTGTTTTTGCGAGCATTTGCTTAATTGATTTCACTAATGGTAGGTATAGTGTTTCAGTTTACAGAACCATTATCTAATGATCTCTTTTAATATTTTAAATAATAATAATAAAGTACTGTAAAAATAAATATGAATTAGTATTTAAGATTTTTATAGTTTTTTACGACTTCCCACGCCCATGAACACCCGCATAATTTAGAATGCTACTGCGTTGCCCTTCTTTCCTCCTCCCCTCCAGTGGGCCACCGAACCACAAACCGCAGGAAACGCGACACGTGCGGTATCGTGAGCGGGAGGTACCTCCCCGATCACAACACAACAACAACACTTCTAACTTTGACGAGCCTTTAACGTAATTTAACGGTAAATGAGTAGTCGGAGCCGTTTGGTGACTACCGACGCGTCACCTATAGACATAGCATGATTAGCATAGAGCTTATAGTCGTGTAGCCCTCCCTATCACTAGATGTTGTTGACATTTTGTTTTCAGACTGGCTCCATAGATTGACATGTGCGCTCATTGCTCCGATAAGACCTCGTAGCATTGACAGCAACTAAGTCCATCTTTAACTTCACTTACAGCAGCAAAATTACGTTTACAAATAAAAGCAATACGAAAAAACTAATTGACTTTGTCCTCAATAGGTACCTACATTAGAAATTCGTCCTCTAAAATTCCTTGTGCAAGATTTTACGGGTATAAATATAGTTTTTTGTTAGGACTGACTATGGTGACTATCTCTTATTCTTAGGAAATTGCTCTCTTCGGACGCTAAAACCAAGCGTCACGTTCAAGATCCTCTCCATGAACCAAAAGTTCACATCCGCACTGAGATCATTTAAGTTCTGCGCGTGACCTACCCCTACATCATTGGTTTATGGATGGATATTACAAACTCTCGATCCCGCTATCCGTGACAAAGAGACATGTCTCTCATCTGCTGTAAAAATTTCGGTCCCAAACCTAGTCATGTCGCTGGACAAGCACTCGTAACAGCCGGCTGATGCTATATTGGGCTTCACTTCGCTTCCAAAGCATGTGTATGTACAAAAACCAAAATATTAAATCAACAAAAATTTATGTACATGTACAATTTTTTGAGAAAAAGGAAAGATGACTATATTGCCCTTTGTCATCGAGTATCACCAACTAAAGTCCGCTACACCAGCTGAATTGCAATTGACATATTTTGTGAAATCTGCCCCTTGTAAGTTTAATTAGTCTGCACGCTCACGCCGTCATCAGCGCTACATAACTCCCATCGGGTATTAAATCAACGCTAGTGATTTTTGAACCTCAAAAACAGAGCGGTAGGAAGGAATGAGGTTGAGAAAAAAAAAACAAAGTTAAATTATTTTTTATATTTTTTATTATATTTTTATAAAGGTTTCATTGTATTTATCGTAGGTATAGTGTCATTTGAAATATATTTTAAGTATTAATTAGCTTTTATTTAGATAATGTGTAGCAGGCGATTACGTATAACAAAATACATTGGTAAATAAAACAGATGTTAAATCGATACAATTTAAAACAGAAAGCATATTAAACCAATGCGTAAAATAAAAAACTTAATTCTGAATATAAAGTAAGTGTTAGGTTCATTGTGCACTAACTTAATATAGGTAAATTAAAATTATTCTAACTTGAACTAAACGAAAGGTTTCTCTATAAATAATGTATTTATTGCCGTAGCAGAGCTTGTTCCAGCGATTCGTGGATCTATTTGAACTATACGTTATCTAGGGATAGTCTTTGTCAGCGACGTGGAAGCTACAGTTGACCGCAGCGACCCGGAGTCACGGACAAAGAAAATCGAATCAAACCAAGGGGGTCCACTAGTATAATCGTGCCAGCCGATAGAGCCGCACTCTCTCTAAAATAATTTCCAGTCAATAACAGATAAACAAAATTGGACTAAACAACAAGGAATTTGTACTTTGGGAGATGTGATATCATAGAGAATCGACTAGGTCCTCATCAAATGAATTAAATACTTAATGAACATTGTATCCATAATATATAATAGAAGCAATATAAAACGTAACATAATCGGAAACACTAGACAATAATATAATTCTGCTAAATAACCGAAGTAATTCAGGTTTACCGCCAGACATGTAATGGAACCGCCAACTTCCCGGCCCCGTCTCTGAACGATTGGGCAGCCGATGGTATCGACTAGACGCGGCTTCAGTACCATTATTTCGATTCACTACAATGCTGACAACACAGAATTGTCTAACAATACATTATAAATTGAATAGAATAAAAAACTTGGCTAAATTTTGTACCAAAAACGTATCCAGCGTCGTTCATAATTAAAATGATATGCTTGCGAACAGCGACACTTTGGTAAAGATCACATTTGCAGGCGAGCTGCCCGCGTATTCGTAAACTAAATCAGCGAAATGTTTCTTCCTCCGTGTACCCACTACACATTCTGCTATTGATCGTCGGCCGCTTGTTCGGGAGTTCAGATTTATCGATATCATCTATTAATTATAATGTCACAACATCAAGCCAGTATAAAAAACACTAAGCCTACTAAAACTACTACCTGCGAACTCTTTTAAAGAGTAAACTTACAATCTACGTTCGTGAAGTAACACAATGCCCGCCACTGATCGGCGGTGAAATATCAAGATCCGTATAAAATATAACACGTATTTATCTCCTTAGTTTTATTACAATTTTCTGAAACAACCTTAAACAATACCTCACTCCGCCAACAGTACAAAATAGACATTACCAACGCTCATTGCCATAATAAATTAATAGCTTTTTTTTCTTTGTTTTTTTTTTTCTTTAAATTGTTACAAATGGAACTTTTCCTTACCATAAATCTTTATACTCTTATACCTTAACCGCTATAAACACCTCATTGTGCCAATTCCTTACGCATCGACCGTATTACAAAAATATACCTTATATTGAAACGTATCCGAGTACTTAATAAATAATATCATTTTTTCAATGGTATAAGTAATTTCTAATCTAATAGTGTATACTTTTAAATGACTTTAGTATCTCAAACACTTAATTTTTAAAACTTACATCAATTGGCGTTTCCTTACCGAGCTCCTATCAATACTTCCATATACGCTTACCATATTCCAGAAAAATTGTAAGTAAACAAGAGATCTTTATAGTAAATACTAAAATGACACGACCACACCCAATAATAATATCAGTTAAACAAATTACCTACCCGAGAAGAAGTTTCCAATAACAGTAACCACTCATCCAGACATACATCAAGGAATTAATAGTAGGAAGGACTTAAGTAGACGCTCTCAAAAAGTTTACCTCTGAAATCATGATAAGTAAACCAAATTAAACAATGTTACAAAATGCGGCATACGCCACGCTAACTAAATGATTAAAAGCAAAAACACGACAGGTAAAGATAATCTAGCCTTAATAATATGGACCAAGCCTCGAACCTCTCTATTGTGAAGATGTCCTCATGGTAACACCACTAACATCATACCCATGCGTCGAGTGTCTCAAGAATGAGCACATCTCAACAACAGACAGACGGGCGGCCGTATACAATACCTATTATCGCTGTGATACACGTACACACGAGTTATCCTCGTTCTTATAAAATACTACATCTACATATCCAGTAAAAAAATCGATTAATTACGAATTTTACATCATAGTAGAAAAAACATTATCGCTAATTTACATTATCATTATGAAAGTACAAAAGTTATTTTTAGTTAGTACAAATTATGACACTCATACCCTGATACACCCCGCTCACGTAATGCTATTCTAATTGCCATGCAATAACTTATTTATTATCAATAACCAATTCGTAAGATTATCACCAATTTCAACCGTTTTTATTATCGTTATTATCGTTTAATATTTCTAACGTTGCCTTGGAATATGTTATGACGAATAGCAAAATTCTTTACAGCCATCTTCGGGATCAGCTCGAGCCGGGACAATTCCATTTAAGATTTGACATCACTTTACACACTCCACCGCATCAGTTGACGTGGGGCTGTATGTAGCGTAAAGGTGTGGTGGTGCTACGCATTGTCAAAGCCGATGGAGTGTGGTGAGACCCTAACTAGGAAAGTTCTTACAAAAGATTAATACATGCTACGTTAGTGTAGAAAACATCGAATATCAAAATATAATTAACACATTGATCTTTCACTAACCAATAACAGCCGTATACTATAATCAGCCAATGTGTCTGGATTTTGAGCTCATTTGCGTACTCTATGCATAATGGAATATCGAATAATTAATTGGTTGAAGACAATCGTCTCGAAAGAATTGAAGTGAAATTGACAGTTTGAATATTAATTATACCCTCCGATGAACCCGACTCGATTCGATATTTGAACTCGTAACCATTTAAACCAATAGATTCGCGATGAAATCCTCTCATTGTCTTCGGCTAGATGAGTCATGGATAAAATTTGAATGGCTATACGTCTATAATTTTGAGAAGTCATCCTTAATTGAATTCAGTATAGGTGTGCATAGTTACAAGACCAATTCTTAGTTCTCTCTGTTAGTTTCACTCCTATTTGACATCATTGTTTAGGAAAAATATCTACAGAACATAAAAAAGGTTTTATTTCAGTCTTTCATCATAAATTAAAGCTAGAAATGCATAGAGTCGCATGGTTTGTTGCAAAGGAATTGACGAATTTTAAATTTTACAATACCATTGTATAAAACAGTCTAACTAGCTAAGTTCCGGCGACCTAAGTCTTCTATCATATCACAATTTGGGACAATTCTCAGAAAGTTTAATGAAGATACATCTTATGATAAGCACATGACGATCAATTAGGCGTAACGCGGTATCAGTCAACTTCACAACACGACTGTTCCGATACCAGCTGTATTGCGCTTGTACTATACTAATGAAAGGGTAGGGTATGTGGCAGACAAGGGCAGGGTAATCATCATCAAGAGTGCAATTCGTAATTAAATTTAACAAAAAATGAAAACAAATAAAATTATACTTAACATGCTGTGCATGATCGCACCGCCTATGACCAGAATATACACGGGTTTATGAAGAAACTCGCCTGGCGCGAGAATACACGACGCATGCAGGAGAAACGATGACTTAAGATTAGTTTATATGTGACCACTCACACAACTCATTCATACAATATTATTAAAGGAAATATCTAAGATCCTAAATGAGAGCTACTGGAAATAACTATTCTAAGTTGAGAGTGACCTAGTACAGCAACTGCTGGGATTGGTTATCTACGTACGGTGAGCTTCTACTGCCGCTATTCCTATAGTATTATATAGAATACAAGTAGAAAGGAACACATGAAAACCAATAAATATATAGTTTTATAATAAGTAACAACTTTTGCTCCTAAATTTACCAACGTAAAACGAAATTTATTTAAAAATAACGGTGTCACTTGTGAGGTGAAACAAATGCTCGTAATATTTAGGATTTACAGTAACTGTTACGTAAAGATTATATAGATCACTGTCATTTTATATGCATTTGATTTATTTTATAAAATTTATGCAAAAGTAACAAATTGTTTCTTTGTACTTTTAAGCAATTCACTAAATTACACCACATCAAAATTCAACATGTAGAAATTTGAGAAATGGCGACTAAATAAATTGTTATTAATTACAAAAATTCAACAAATATGTGCAAATAAACTAAGAAGTTTGCAACGTTTGTGTAATTACATTTATTAAAACTGAATAAACAACTAAGTGACTAAAATATGAATAATAAAACACATCCTAAGATTATGCATTTGCTGTAATGGAATCGATTGCTTCATCTGGCTTCTGCTTATTACCTATACAACCTTTATCTTGAATTTCTACTTCATTATAATCTTACTACCGCTTTCTAAATGGTGGAAGAGCTATTTATGGTTAATCAAGGAACCCAAGAGTTTAAAAATCTAATAATATAACCTTAATTTTAAAAACACTGTTTGATTCTTCGACATGAAAAATCAGTTACGTAGAGACCCAGGAGATGTCTGCAGATATATTCAATGAAATGATATACTTTACGTGAATTTGGGAGCCTTTGAATGACTATAATTTTTTTCTATTACAATTCTAAAGAGGTAATGTTAAAAAGATCTTTATAAAATATTTAATGATGTCTATTATAAGAGGACCTCTGTTAATATCTGGATATTAAGTTCCCATATAATGCTACTTTGGATTTGTACCGGAATTTGGGTCAACGACATGATTCATCATCGCAAATACGCCCTATATACATCTACGTTAGATGACTCTGTATTGACTATTAAACATTATGAATATAATCTGTCCCGTCCGAGCGCCAATTGTAATGCCATTTCACTTATTTTGTACATGGCCACCATCAGATGATCTGGTTCAATTTTTTTTAATATTTTCCTAAATATACCAACAACAGCTCGTCAATTTTTTTTGTATTTTTTTTCTCCAACATTTTATGCGATACATTTGTTAAAATGTATATTTAACTTTTAAATATAATTCTATATACGAACGAGCAAACTTCGATAAAATTAAAATTGATTAACATATGAAATGGCATTGCAACTGGTGAGCTAGTAAAATAATTAGGGTACTTTGATATTGTTGATATTATGTACTATCGATTTACTGTTATAACTAGAAATATGCAATATATCTCAATAAACATTTGTTTTGTAAGCATCTGTGTGTAGAAACTGCTTTATTTACAAATATTATAGTGCTATAATAAAGGTAGTTTTATATAATATTTTCAATCTTACAAGTAACTAAGCGGGGGTTACAAAATTTTTAAAAACTGTTAGAGAGGTATCAACATTTACAAACACACACGACATACTGGCAACTATCGAGACATTCAGAAAAAGAATTTAAATATAAATTTATTAGCGACGACTAAATCAGACTAGTACAGAGAACGTTTTATGTATTAGTTCGTAATCAAGAGCTGGCTGAATTTATTAAATCCATTTTTAATTTTACAAATTCCATTGTTTAACAAAAGGAACTTGTAAAATTTCTTTCAATTAAAGAAAATGGCCTAGTTGATTGTACGGTCGGTTTACGGACGATATAATTTTATGTGACAAATGTGAATGTTTGGCTCGACGGAGTGAAAGAGACTTCTTACGCGCTCTCACTTGCAGGCTACGTCCACTCGAACATTACTCACGCCTCGCTATGACGTTATACTTTTTTTGCCTGCAGCTATCGTTATCGATATACAAGACGCTATCATGTCAAGAAGCTCGTGTCTTTTTATTGTTAACAATCCGGTTATCGTTATAATTTTTATTACTCAGCTGATAGCAAGTAGAACATTTTCTAAGGTTGGTAGTAAGATGTCCAAACTCGTTATTGTTACTGATGCTATAAAGCTCTCATTAAGTCCTTGATACTTTACTTTATCACCTTGACCACCTTCAATGTACTACAAGTGTATATTATGGTATATAATGAATTAAAAATACCTAATATTTCAAACTCAACGTAACGTTCTCACTTTCTATATAAGTGCGTTAGTTTTTTGATGAGGTTTAAATATAAAAAAATTTGGCTAGTTGTGATTAAGACGACGAGCAAATATAGTTAAAACAGTTGAGAAAACGTTTATTTCTATACGTAATACATAAAACATTAAAGATCTGATAGTGATACCAGTATGCCCTCCACTCAGACCGTGCCACATGAGGTGAAGTGATGAAGTGTCGTGATGCGGATGATAGCGTGATGGCGCGTGATGGGACATGAAGACTAAAACTACACAACATTTACGAGCTTTCCCGTACTCAGTCCAATACGTATATACTCTGTCCGCTTCACGATTGCAGTGACGTCAGTATTCTTAGTCGGTTTCGAACACACCAAATTGTTCCTAAGACTAATTATATCAATATACAATCGATAATAGGGCCCCTATGATCGAATGTATCGTGCAATATTACGAATTGATCAATATTATTGCCCCTTTTAGGATATTAGTAATATTGAAGATTGCACAATGATTGAATGCAATTTGAGCGAGTTTAGTTTTTATTGGTGAATATAATTGATCGTGTATTGCCCGCCTAATATCAATCGAATTGTGGTATAATTCGAAACGATTTGATTCGTTGTGACACGTCATTGCATCTTAAAGCGGTCAAAATATTTTTAAACACAAAGCGACACATATCACTTCATATAAAAACCGAAGCGTTTATTTTTATAAAAGGTAAAATGGCAGTTATTTTTTTAGAAGAATGCAAAAATTTTCACCTATAAAAATGCTTAGTCTTTATAGAATTATTGCCTACAGTGGAGTTTCGTCCACGTATATCACTAATTAGAAAACCAATTACAAAATCTATCTTTGTTGGATATTACGTGCTAAGGTTAACTAACAGCTAAGTCATTCGTTTCTTTTAGGGTGTACGATGCAAATGACACATATATCCCTAAACATCATCTCCGGTGCTGGTATGTTTAAGTTGCCTTAACACGTGCCATCCTTAAAAATGGACAGTGTGATGAGCCTTTAAGGAGCCGTTCTAAGCGCCTACCTATCCGCACCACTTGGTCTGCTACACGCATTAGCATTAGGAGTTTATCACTTGAAATCACTTCGCGAGTTATAAGACGTATCAAATGTATCAAAAAACCTTACCTAAAACGTTAATTTTAACATTAATGAGTAAATGTGCATCATTTATACGCGTAAATGTTAAAGCGATATCCTTATAAATAAATAGACATTTATGATAATTATAATAAAAACCTTAATCTAAATCATATATAGCCGAAACGGTAATTAATAAAACAGCATCCATATAAATGCAATCAGTGATAAACGGTCAGAGCAAGTTCCAGATTTTTTTAGCTTGATATGGCACGTTTCCAAAAATATACACGCGTTTTTTATTACCACCGAGGCCGCTGATCACTGAGTTTTATACAGTGTAAAAAAAAAAGAAATTTGAATGTTTTACATACTACAATAAAAGTAATAAACCACTGACACGCTAACCATATTATTGATGACACAGCAATCGCTTACAATTAAAATCTTTTACGATAATTAAGTGATAAATATAACGTACGAAAAAGTCATGAAAAACATTCAGCATCAACTAATCGCGCGCACTTAGCTGAATGTAGATGCCATTTTGGTGGGTGAAAAAAAAATTAGCATAAACTTACAAAAATATTGTATAACACTTAAGTTTATTTTAAAATTTTGCTAAAATAAAACATAACTAATAAACTAAATTGAACTAAATAACACACCACGCATATCGCCTATTGTATAGGGCATAAAATCAGTATCACTGAAACCATTGGCAGAAATTTAAAAAAAAAGTCGTCTCCTTCTAAAGGTCCTTTAAAAATTGAATCGACGAATAAAAAAATGCAGTTTCTGGCGTTTTACTAGTTACTAATTATTATTTTCGATAAAAACAACATCTATCTATTTTAACCAACAAAGTGCAGAATAAAATTAAAATAAAATCAATAGTATGATCTAAACCGATACATTAAATTATTTTCAATAATACCAACTTAATTTTAACAAAAAATATTCCTAGAGGTCACGTACAAAGTTCAAAAAACGCGACACTGAAGTTAAACAAACGAGCACAATTTACGCGATTTGGTTGAGATAGTCAATGAAGTCGTTGGAGAAGAGCTGAAGATTCGAGGGATCGGTGGTGAGGGTTCGCTGCGGGGCCCCGCAAGCCATCGGCACCGGTCTCTCTACTGGTTTCGGCCGCAGAGTAGCGAGGTATCGCTCTGCCAGCGACTCGCCAAAACTCATCGCGAGCGTTTCGGGGCTGAGTCCGAGTAGGGACAGCGATTCCGTGATGCTGGCGAGAGCGGGGCTGAGGAATTTGGAGTCGTCGGATTGTTCAGGCGCGCGTGCCATGCTCGTGTTCACTACAGGGCGAAGCGCGGGCGGCGAGGCGCGTCGCGGGGGCGACGGCGCCAGGGCCCACGTGTCTGGAGGGGTGCCGGGTGATGGGCCCGGCACCGCCGTTTGTTATGGCCACTGCTGGTAGAGCGGGAAGACCCGTTTTGTGAAGCAGTAGGACAGCGGCTTCACAAAGTGCGTGTCGAGCACGCGGCAGTGTGGGCACGTCACCGGGTGCGAGTAGTCGGAGTAGTTGAGCCGCTGGTGCGGGTGCAGCAGGGGCTTGTAGCAGCTGTTACACTGTCGACACAAATGTCATTGTTAAACAAAACAATATAAACATCATGAACCCCCGATTGAGCACGGAAGACACGCATATCTGCAACAGCACGGATGTTTATTTTACGGTGGTGATTGAAGGGCACCGATGCTCGTTTGCAACAAAATAATCATGGTTGCTCAAGGGCTACTTCAACGACCCACGACAGAATTGTAATTGTAAACATTGTGTATCATTAAGTAGGTACTTAAACATATTTTGAAACCGGTTTCAAGCACTCGTGTTATTGCCAAAATTGATAACAATTGACGTGGTACGTGCTTGTCTTGTAATGTCATTGTTGTTCGAAATCAGATCTAGAAAAAATATTTATACTCCAAAGAATTTATTTAAATCGGCCGAATGAATGCTATTTTGAAAGGCAAATTCTGTATACTGAGTGTAAATAACACAATCTAAACATCTATCTCCACTAAGAAGGTCTTAAAATATATGCATAAGCAGGTGACCTAGCAGCTGTTAAAAAGTGTACGAGGTACCTCTATGATGAAACGTGAAGTGACAATTTCAGTGTCTCGTTTCATGCGGATTGTGAGTGGCCGTTGGTCCTTGGAGGGGAGGAGGAAAGGAGGAGCAACGTGTCAGTTTAGTAATTATGCGGATGTTTATAGGCATCGGTAGTCATCAAAAAGCTCCTACAAAAAAAAATATCAGCCTCTCGCTCGAACACCATCCACGTGATCTCTAAGCTGGAGCTGTGGCATTTTGTGAGTGATTTTTAAACAACCCATTTTTGAGAGTTGTTTTTCTGCTACATTTAAGTTAAACATACACAAACTGATATAAATGCTTGCGTGAGTTTATTTGTTACTCTTTCTTGGGCCGAATAAGTTTTAGTATAAACACGATGACACCGAAGAATGCCTAAAAAGGTTACTTAAAGGCAGTTGAAACGTCGTGACATCACCTATTGAGACTCCCACATATTACTTACTGTCTGTCTCGTGGTGTCGTGAGGTCATGGGTTCCTGGGTCGAACCAAAGTGTTGTTAGGAGTTTTTCTAATTTTAGTCCGAAGTCAGGAAGTTGGCGGTGTTACACCCCCGTGCCTAGGAGAGCAGATCATGTGCTTGTGTATGTCCTGCGTAGTCGGCTAGTCATTGGACTAGTCTACAGACATGGCCGCCGTGGCCGATATTCAGCTAGGACGACATTCTGTTCTAAAAATAGTATCGTATATACCTTCAGTCGTTCAGCACAGCAGGGCGTAGCCATGAAGATGTCATAGGAGTACATGGTCCCGAGCACGAGGGACGAGCCGTCCCACTTCTGTCCGCAGAAGCGACAGCGGATGGTGCGGTCAGGGTCACACCGCTCCAGGCAGCCCATGCACACGCAGGTTAAGTACTGCGTGCGCCCCTCCACCTTCACCTGGATATTAAAAATGGAAATATTATTAAACGAGCCGTTTTTTATCTTGGAGTGACTGAGTTATGTTAGGTTAGGCGAGAGATGAAAATAAGTATTGTAGACCCATCTCTCAATAACAGTGTTTTAACTTATTTCAGAAATTGATATAAATAAATGATTCTGTACTTATTTATTATAAACTAGCGGTCCTTCCCGGCTTCGCACGGACATTTTACAAAATACGCCAAAATTTCTTTATTTAAAATATGCATCAAATTTTTGCCTGATAAACATAAACACTACTACAATGACAACAAATTATACTTATGACAGAACAACGTCTGTCGGGACAGCGACTTGTCAATAATACCTGCAGATATACATTGATATTTTCTCACGTGTTGGCTACAGTATCGAAGTTTATATAATTATCAAAATGATTTGAAAATTATTATATATAGCCTATGTTCAACACAGATAATGTAATTTTTCAAATCGATCCCGTAGTTTCGAAGCCTATTCAATGCAAACAAACGAACAATCAAATGTTTCTTCTTTGTATTAGTATAGATATAGATTAGATTCATCGACACACAAACCAATAAGGGCAACTGCGATGGTCAATATAATTTAACATATTCTCTAAATATAAAACACACAAACGGTCATGTATTAAAAGACTAGCCTTTATATAAGACTGAGCTTGGGTCTGGAGGTACACGCTAACTCCAACGCCAAACAAACACGTAAGTGTCCGTGAGTGCTCACATTTGTGTCGTAATTCTGTGAGTAAACAGTCGACAAGTCGCTGCGAGAGGCGAGGGACGATCATGTTATTCTGTACGTTTGTATAAACTTCACGAGATCCTATTTAAGTTTGTGCGGAGTTTAGGAGTTTACTTTGTACGAATTCAGACAGTTTAAAATTGAAATAATGCTATTTATTTTAACAAATTGCTATTTACCCGTGTTGATAATATTTACGTATGACTTTTGTTCTCGTAGCCGAGCGTTGATGAAGGAAGACGTTGCATTCGTTAAGTCTATTTCCTTTATACACAATCACTGGATTCACAATTTCCTGCACTTCTAACGTGGTAAATTAAAATGTTATTAAAGTGCTTCATTTATATATTGATGTAATAGAAATACGTTAAAATTTTTGTTACATCAGTAGCTACTTAAGGGTAGAGAAGCCCTCGGTATTGTTTGACTAATCATTAATAAATTAAATCTACTTTAATACGATGATAACTTTTTATGACACAAGAGAATTAGACCGGGAAGGACTTGGTCACGGGAATATGTTGTTGGCTCACAGACCCTAAGCAGTTGTAGCCGTTTTACTATCAAATAATTGTGAGTGGTAGTAATAAGACCATTACCTCCACAGCGCTGCTGGTGTGCTGCCGGGGACTGAGGAAGAAGGTGCCATCGACGAGGGGGTAGCGGTCGAACACGTGCAGCGTCTCTTTGCAGAGAGCGCAGGAGACGCGCGGCTTGTGCTGGCCGGCCAGGGTGGAGAGGATGAACAGCCGAGTGTCGTCGTTGCCGTGGTTACCTTCATCTTCAATCTGTAACAAAAGATAAAAACTGAAACATTCACATTGAGCACTATCCTTATATCTTATTATTAATATTTATTAATATTATATTAATATTATATTAATGCATTCAGCATTTTGTTATCGCGGGGAAATCCAGTTGAGCGTTTACACCCATCGAATCTCACCCAAGGCCGATGACAGTATCGGTCTTGAGTGAGATTCGATGGGGGATTCGGAGCCCGTGGGTGCCATCGGCCGCATGTACCGAGGTGACCCGGATCAGTCAGCAACGGCACTTATATTCAGCTGTCATGAGAAACACTCCATTTATTTTTTATTCCAGGACAGAGAAAAACTAGTAATCGGAGTTGATTATTGACCACCAACGCCCATGAACATCCACACAATTATAGCTTATGTAGTTACGTTGCTGTCTCTACATAAGTTATTGTGCATATAAAGTTTAAAATGAATTAGCTGTAATTGTAATAAGTTTCATAACGGACCTATCCGGCGCCTTTATATTATGTTTATCTGACTATTCGCAACTCATCCATTATTAAACACATTATTTTATGTATTTACTCTGATCGGAATATGATTTCGAAAGCCACTTGAAGTGTGATAAAGTTCGTTAAGTTAATTGGAAGCATTTCGAGAGTCTAACGAGAGGTTTATCGACCAAGATACCAAATAATCTTGAATACGAGAGAGAAGCGTAGTTATGTGTCATGGCAGATGCGTTTTCTTTCGATGGGCAACCGGCTACTCATAAGCTGTCCGAAACGCGACGGCACAGCAGTCATTTTACAGCAATGTCATGCGAGCGAGAGGTACCTACACGTTCGTGCTAAGTTTAGATGCAACGACACTATCCCACCGGTGATCATGATGGAGAACCCCATGTGCTTATACAAGCCGCGAGACCGGAGGAACCACGTCTGCAATTTCAATATTTAACATCCCCACATTTACATATTACGATTAATGCACCCACCCACGACAGCGCGACTCTCCCTTCGTAATAACCCAAGTAAATGACTGCATAAAGTTGAATAATGAAAGGTTGAAAGGCAATTACGCTGAATTCGAACTCAAACTCAACAAAGGCCCGACTCAGATCGATCGTAAGCAAAATTTGTTCACGTGCGAGTCATTTACGGAATCGTATAGCAAACTTTTTGTAATTAAACACTGTCTAATCGGAACTCTATTGAATTTGCGTCGAGTTTTTCGATGGCTATAACTCAAGCCTATGGCAGCAGACTTGAGTTATAGCCATTATAACTCATTTGACATCATATTGAGATAACTATCTGGTATTTACTGGATAAGTGTGCTGTCTGGGGATTTAATAATATAATTATGTAAGATACGCTGCATAGAATTGACCTGGCACAACCGTCGAAATAGCTCAAATTATCACTGCCGCATAGTGACACATATGCAGCAGTACCCTCTCTATTCGAGGAAAAGAAGGAGGGCAACAAGTGTGCATAGTCATAGATGTTTACGGACGTCGGGGATCATCATAAGGGCCCTCGTTTACACCTTATACTATAAAAACGGGTAGAGACAGAATAATTTCATAAGGGCCCTCGTTTACACCTTATACTATAAAAACGGGTAGAGACAGAATAATTTCATAAGGGCCCTCGTTTACACCTTATACTATAAAAACGAGTAGAGACAGAATAATTTCATAAGGGCCCTCGTTTACACCTTATACTATAAAAACGGGTAGAGACAGAATAATTTCATAAGGGCCCTCGTTTACACCTTATACTATAAAAACGGGTAGAGACAGAATAATTTCATAAGGGCCCTCGTTTACACCTTGTACTATAAAAACGAGTAGAGACAGAATAATTTCAAACAGACATGAAATTTTTGAATCATTCATAAGACAGAGTTTACAAGACTTAGCTGTTATGTCGGTATGCTATAAATAAGTAATACGATTATTTATCAAGTCTGTTTCAAATGTGTTCTATATACAAACCTGTATTTGGGCATATCATTCAACAACAAATCCATTATTTCACTGGAAAATCGATTTGTGAGTAATGTTGAATTTGTATTATATATTTCTGACTTATTGATTTCACATAGCGCCACGAATGCCACTCGTAAGTAGATAACATTTAGTTACTTGTATTATCTATACATATCGACGGTTAGTGTAAGAATGACAACTTATATTTGCAGGTGCCTGAACTTATTTTGTATAAAATGAACCGCAAATAACTTTGCCAATTTTCTTCGTGATATAATCATAATTTACAAATTTTTGAGTATTGGTTGTTGTGTTTTGTATCGAATGTGTAAGTATTTCAACTATAATTATATAAATATATCTGTTAATTTTTCATGTAACGAAATATCTAGTATTTCAGTTAATCAGACACATCCTGATGACGTTTATGGCGTTTGGGTATGGAACCTGAAAAACGCGTCAGATCACGACAATCATGATCGTTAATTAGCCGAAAATTCATGAACTTTCTTCTGTAAAGATACTAAATTTCACTAAGTTGTGCGTCAAATATAGCGAAATTCGATAACAGAGTTGCACGTAACAAACGTCATCATATAAATACGGAACCTGCCACGTTTCGCATACCGAAGTGTAATGTTAAAATTCCTATTATTCTATTATTAGACGGACGCCGTGACACCAGGAACACATAAACGTCCCGATGAGAGCATTGACCTACGCCAACAAACGCAGTTTGATTTGCACTAAACGTATGCGCTCTGCCAAGAGTCGGATTCAGGCCATCCGGTATCGCAAATAGTAATACGACACTTCATTAAAAAACTAACACATCCGGTATCATCTATTTGAATTATGTAAATCCATTAAAATTGTGTAAATAAAATGATAAAAGATTTTCTTAAAGGTTTTGACCTCACTCACTGGGACGATGTCTGTATCCTTATGGTAGATACCTGACAGATCCCTATCTGTGCATGTATTTCGAAGTTATGGAATTAACAAAAGGGCAGGACGTGTTAAAAGTGAATTCTAACGTCTTAGTGTTAAAAAGGTCGTACTTAGAAGTTAGAACTGTCTTTACAAAAACTGAAGAAGACTTATCTTCGACAGTGAACATAAAAATATGCGTCGCACATCCCTGGTGGCAAGTTCGTATTAACCATCCCTAAAGAAACGTGAAAAGTACAATATAACAAACTCGTTAAAACTTAGCTAAACGTTAAAACAATTTTAGTATATAAATGATGTAACATTTACGCCAGTCGCCGGCTTGCATGTGACAAATCAATCATACAGTCTCCCGCAGATGGCTGCAGACGGCGGCCAGCGATTTATCAACATCAATATGTTTACTGTTGCCACTCGCTGGTGTGTCCAAAATTGTCGCTTTTAAATCAATAATAATACCTTATTGATATAAGTAATACATTATCAATAATAAGAGGAAGTGTGATGCTGCAGCCGAATTGGGCACGATGCGGGAGGAACCTCTCGCTCATATGACACCGATGTGAAGTGACAGCTATGTCATCGCGCTTCGTGATGTTTGTGAGCAGGTGGTCAGTTGGAGTGCAGGAGGTAAGGATGGCAACGCATACGCATAACAACAATAATACAGATGTCTATGGGTGTCGGTATTAGTCAGAAAGATTGGTCGTTTGCCCCTCTTTACTATAAAAGAAATAATAGGCTCTACCGCAATTCACTAATTCATATTTGTTAATAAATTATTATTTTTTATCCAGATAATATTGCATACCACTCCCTTTTTCTTTGTTGACTCTGGGGGGGGGGGG
>JAFELO010000883.1:3800-51443 GCA_017140195.1 Eumaeus atala
CACTTTTAGGAGACGATTCTACATCTCCAGCTGGAAATTTCGCGGAACAATCTTACCAAAAAGCATCAGTACATGCAGGTAATACTTCATAATAAAACCAAAGTACTATATAGTATATATACTTCTCCAGATGTGGACTATTCCTTCTACAAAAGTGTTTTTACTAAGTTTTGAAAACTTAGTAGAAGGGTTTTCTGCATGTAATAGCTAGTGCCTCTGCTAAGCAGTTGAATTGTGGCATGAGGGGAAGGCTCGGTTTTGGTGGGATACTAGATATGTAAGATTCTTTTAGTTTGGGTATGTAAAGGAATATGTTTTAAATAATAATTACAATACTAATATATGCTGAGCATGATTATTTAAAAAAAATATACATAATTTTCTAATAGGACTGGCAATTTTCTTGTAAATAATAACCACCCAATCAATTATAAATAGTATGCCATGTTTTGTTGCTTTACTAGATAGTATATAGCTTATGATAGCATGTTATGCATATTTTTAAATATGTTATTAAAACATTTTAATAATCTTAAGAATTCATAATTTCTTACTTTAGTATCTTAGACACAACTAAAGCTTTGCAAAATTATTTTTTGAATTTTTTTTACCAAAAAAAAAAAACAGTTTTTATAAGTTCTAGTATCTAATAACAAAAACTGAAGTATAAAAAAACTAGTACATGAAAGAATAGAACAAATTGTACAGCATCTTCCGTAAAACGCTAAACATTTAGTAAATAATTAATTTATTATGTATCATAATAATTTTTAAATTTGTTTCAGATGGTTAGCAATCATGTTATGTGATGAGAACAATATAAGGAGGAAAGAAAAATAAGTAAAAAGAGAAGAATAGATGACCTACAAAGAATTATGCTATTTAAATGAATGAAAACAACTCTTTGGGACGTGTGAACAGCAAGCTCACCACATAATATGAAATTAATATGTAACTTGAACAATTATAACATTATTATATATCATTATTATTTATTTATTATAAACATAATTAGTATGTACTCTACATACTTAATATGAAAGGCATCATAGTAATCATTCTTTGGCCCATAAATACGGGAAAAAATTAAACAAGCACAATTTTGTCCTGATTTCGGGAATGACTTATCGTTAATATGGCATAATGTGTCTGAATACGTAGTATTACTATATAGTGTGTGGTTGTAACGTAAAGTTATATCGTCCGTAAACCGACTTACGACAACTAGTTTTCTTTACAAATTCTTCAGACTTCTTACCTACATAAAAAGGGCAACAGGGGCAATTTAAAAAAAAACTTTTGTATAAATGTATGTCTTTTAATACCTTATGCTCAGGATCACGATATTCTAAAAGCTACATTATGATCATCTGCCGACAGTAATACTGGCTGGCTGCAATTTCATAAAATACAAAATAATATCTCTATGTTAATATATAAAAAAATACCGCTTCTGTGTATTTATCCCATGGGATCGCACAGTAATTTATACTCCATAACTATATTAATTTTAACACCTACAGAAATCATGTAAGTTGAAGTGAATATTTATTTACGTGGTTTAGTTATTGATTTACAAAAACTACTTTTACTTAATGGATTGATACATTTTTTTATTGTTCGTATGGCTCCTAGCAAGACTGTGAAAACTTTAATCTAGAGCTGTACAATATATTAAAAAAAAAACTCCAAATTTCCATATTGCAAATGGCTGACTAATGCTGTGAGCTGTCTGTTGATTGCAAACTGTAAAGATTTAGTTGCGTTTTTATTTTTTTATCTGAGTGCTTTGATATACTCCAAATGATATGTAAATAACATATAAAGTGATCTAAAAGTGAGTTCAGAATTTTAATCCAATGGCTACAGAATCGTCTGGTGTTTTGGTTTATTTAAAGTGAAAAGCCACGCGTTTTTATTTGTAGAAACAAAAGGCAGCCATGTCGCTGCCGCCTTACCTGCTGGGGCCAAACCCCTGGGCCACTATGATGGCCCAGCAGCAGTTGGCCGCAGCACAACAGGCCGCACTGCAGGCTCACGCTGCAGCCGCCGCCGCTGCGCCACCAATACCGCCAGCGCAGCCCCCAAAACCTCATCACATACCAGAGGAAAAAATTAAGGAAAAATGTAACGTATATATTCTATACTGTATAATTGGTACTTATAATTTATACTACTACTGAGTGTATTGCGTAAGTTTTGATAATTTTAATTATAAGAGGTTAAATATATAGTCATCATTCTTCCCTCAACTTGCGGATAATTGAGAAATCGTCCTTGTATCTTGTTAGACACTAGTTAGTGTATTTATGTAAGTGATTTAATGAGTTAATAAAAATATAGGAAAAATAAAAACAAGGTATGTACGTTTATAACTTTTATAGGTTATCAAATTATGAATCAATAGAATTAATATTATCATTTTAAAGTAGTTTTGTACTATTTCTGGCAATATTCGGCTTGGGTGTAGCAGTTGTGGCACTATGGGACATTTCTAGTGCGGTTTGCCGTTGCGGAGTTGGACGCGCTTGAAGTTGGGAGACTTAGTTTTTTTTCGGCGCACTGCGCAGAGCTGATCATTACAAACCTATTTCTAGGTTCATAGTTTTCGAGATATATTTAATTTATGGTGCTTGTGTAACTTAAGCACGTCCAATTCAGCAACAGTAGACTGCACTAAGAATGTTCATCTGACCAGTTTTGCTCCTCGCCACGAACCTTCCCTACAGGATTGCTGAACAAAAGTAGTGTTATGTGAGAAGAAATTTTTGACGAAAAATATTTTAAGTGTTTATTTACGAAAACTATTGTAAGTATTCATTTACGTAAAATATTTTGTACTTCAGGCTCGTCAGAACAAAACTTCACATGCCTATCTTCATGATCAACCCTATGTGACTAGTACATAAAACAGGGTGTTAATGTAAGAAAGAAATATTGTAAGTGTTTGTATGAAGAATTTTAGAGCTCAATATCTTTGTAGCAGTACCCCTAGAAAAAAGTCATTCGTAAATAATATTCTGGTATATATCACCTGTAACATGAGCGATAAAAATGGGGGGTTGTTATGACAAAATTTTTCACAAACAATTTCTAAATCCCTGTCCCATAGTACCCCTATCGCTACACCTGAACCCAATATTCACAAACTA
The DNA here is from genome assembly GCA_017140195.1 of Eumaeus atala. Lineage (NCBI taxonomy): Eukaryota > Metazoa > Arthropoda > Insecta > Lepidoptera > Lycaenidae > Eumaeus > Eumaeus atala. The sequence continues at coordinate 6,953 of JAFELO010000883.1, forward strand.
AATAAACAGCAACAACATAAACTAAAAAATGTTTTAAATGATATGTAATATTTGTACCCCAATACAAAGACCACGGCTTCAGTCTTGAAAGTTTTTGACTGAAACTATTTCCTGTTGGGCATATTACTTGCAATGGATATAATTTTTCACTTAAGAATAACTGAAAAATGCTGTAATTGCATACATAAATCTTATTTATAGTTTATCCACAAGATAAAACTTTCTGTGCTTTGTATAATATATGCTAAATAAGAGAAACCCAATATATGCTAAATAAGAGAATTGACATCATATATATATATATATATATATATATATATATATATTGTGTGTCACATACACATATACACATAAGGAGGAGAAAGTGAAAAACTTTTGTAAAAAAAAATCTTTTTAGAAAATGTTTTTTATTTCTATTGAATATTATAATAAAGGATTCTGTTTAGCTGCTGTACATAAAAAAAAGTCTGATTGTGACAAATAACATTGTGCTATGTTAATTACTTAATAAGTAGCAGCACCCGTGTGCTGTCACATGCATAACATGGAAAAAATCAATATTATGCATATACCAGTGATGTGTAGTTGCACAATATAGTTTGCAAAACAATAAACATTCAGGGTTGTAATTATTGAACATAAATAAGCACAAAATTGAATTAATATTCAATTATACAATAATCGGTTTATTTCGATTTATTTTTTGTTAATAAACAGTTTACTGTGCTACACATTTGAAACTAACTGTGACAAAAAATTCACGGACCCTGTTTTGTTATAGCTCAAAAATGGCTTCAACTCCAGACAAAACGTTTTGCAGAGAAACGAAAATTTGGATTTGTAGACGCCCAAAAGGAAGATATGCCACCTGAACATATCCGCAAGATTATTCGAGACCATGGTGACATGACTAGTCGTAAGTATCGTCACGACAAACGTGTTTACCTTGGAGCACTAAAATACATGCCACATGCTGTAATGAAACTTCTAGAGAATATGCCAATGCCTTGGGAACAGATTAGGGATGTCAAGGTTTTATATCATATCACCGGAGCAATTACATTTGTGAATGAAATACCATGGGTAATTGAACCAGTTTATATTGCACAATGGGGGACAATGTGGATTATGATGAGGAGAGAGAAGCGAGATCGTCGTCACTTCAAACGTATGAGGTTCCCTCCCTTTGACGACGAGGAACCGCCTCTTGATTATGCTGATAATATTCTAGATGTTGAGCCTCTTGAACCAATCCAAATAGAACTAGATCCAGAAGAGGATGGTGCTGTTGCATCTTGGTTTTATGATCACAAACCACTTCTGGGTACAAAACATGTAAATGGATCAACTTATAGAAAGTGGAATTTGAGTTTGCCACAAATTGCAACTCTATATCGACTGGCGAACCAACTGCTGACAGATCTTGTAGATGATAATTATTTTTATCTCTTTGATTCCAAAAGCTTTTTCACTGCTAAAGCCCTGAATATGGCAATACCGGGAGGACCAAAGTTTGAGCCGCTAGTAAAAGACAATTCTGCTGGAGATGAAGATTGGAATGAATTTAATGACATCAATAAAATCATCATCCGTCAACCCATTAGAACTGAATATAGGATTGCATTTCCCTACTTATACAACAATTTGCCACATTTTGTTCAATTATCATGGTAAGTTAATTAATAATGATAGTAAAGTTAATAAATATATTTAATAATAACCATATTATAATATGCCATGCTTAATTATATAGAGACAAGAAAAACGCTAGTTACACCGGACATAAAAACGAATTTCTAATAAATGATTCTAGAATGCAAAGAGCTTACACAAACATTGAAAATTTTAAAACCATTTTATTTATTGACATACAATTTATCTACATGGCATATTATTTATCTACTAAAGTGCATAGTAGTGTGATGTAAGGAATAAATATGACATTTTCTTTTAGGTACCACACCCCTAATGTTGTGTATATAAAAACAGAAGATCCAGATTTACCTGCATTCTATTTTGATCCACTCATCAACCCAATATCACACAGACATTCAGTTAAGTCGTTAGAGCCAATACCAGAGGAAGAAGACTTCCTGCTGCCGGAGGAAGTAGCACCTTTCTTACAAGAGACTGCTTTGTACACTGACAATACAGCTAATGGGATAGCTTTGTTATGGGCGCCACGGCCATTTAATATGAGATCAGGTATGTCTAAGAAGTACATATTTCATTTATAAAAACAATTGGTCGAACAAGAATCCATTTGATGACTACCAAAGCCTATAAAGGTCTAATCATTTTGCAGACTTGTTGCTCTATTCCCCTCCAACTGGAAACTGACATGAAATGTGACAGCATAGATGTCACTTTGCAGTGGTAATGTGAGTAAGAGGTACCTCACAGTTATGCCTGTAATGTGTCATGCCAGTGTGTGTGCATTGCATTGTATAGACCATTGCAATGCCACATTGACATGTCACTTCCACACATCTGTCTCCTGCTTCTTAGTTTTGATTATTAAAATACCTACAAAGAAAATTTCATAAAAACCTTTTATGCTGCTTCAGTGGGGTTCTGTTACAAAAATGAATGCCAAATAGGGCAATAGTTAGCTGTAATAGATAACATCTTCTCTTTGTCAGGTCGTTGTCGCCGAGCTATCGACGTGCCCCTTGTGAAGACTTGGTACAAAGAACACTGTCCACCCGGGCAGCCTGTCAAAGTACGAGTCTCATATCAGAAGTTGTTAAAGTACTATGTACTGAATGCACTGAAACACAGACCACCAAAGCCACAAAAGAAAAGGTAAATTCTTCTGTATGCTGTTTTTTAACAATTATAAAAAACAAATTTATTATTCTCAACCACTAACATTCAATTTTGGTGGAAATTACTACTTTCTGGGTGTCATCCTATTCACATATTAGATATCGTAGTATGGTATATGTAGTTAATGGTCCTTTTTCTTTTTGTTGACGCGGGGAAACGCATTTACGCGTTTTCACCGGCCCTGGGTGGGGTCCAGTGGTGTGTGAGACTCGCGGCACATGATAGTGCCGAATACCCACAGTAACCACCGCGAGTGCCATCAGTGCCGCCCTTGGTGAGGTGCCCCGGAACAACAATCATCAGGGGACCTCGACGGCTAGTCAGCCCCTAAGGGACCAACTCCACCTCCATAGAATGGGGTTGCCCAGCACTACAGTACCACGCCACCGATTTCGGGACAGTGCAATGGGGTGAGGTTCCCATCCTCGCCACTTGCTCCGTGCGCAAAAGCGCCACCTCCTGTTGCTCTTAGGTCCCCTCTTATAAGGTTTCGTAATCGATTTCTCCTGATCTTTAAGCCCCCTCTTAAGAGGGGTGCGAAGATCCCCCTCGGTTCAATTGGCTTCGCCTGGGTTCACTCCAGGCTACTAAGCCCCACCGCCACGACAAAGCTTGAAGCATGGTGGGGTAGTTAATTGGCGTAGTCGGGAAAGCCAGGTGAATAGTATGTATGTAATATGCTAGCGACTAGGTCACAACTGACAGAGATGAACATATATGTATTCCAGGTGTTATTTGACCCCGCTTGCTCAGTTCGTAACGTGGCGGTTAGGCCGCGTGTTACGTCAGATGTCGCGGGTTCGAATCCCGCCTAGGTCATGGATGTTTATATATGTTTTGATCTATTTCTGTAATAAAAATCTTAAGTATATAAATTTTCTTAAAGTTATAAAAAAAATAAATATATTTCCTTTGTCTAGTACCTGTTACACAAGTTCTAACAGAACTTACCACAGGGCTAGGCTAATGTGGTGTGATAAGTCCACAGATATTATTTAAAAAAAAAAGTGAAGCCAACAGATGTAGTAACAATACTAGTATCCTATGATTGACCTTGTCTTGGTATCCAACAAATGTACCAAATAGTTTATCCTCCTAATGGATGATTAATTGTTCATTTATATCTTTCAATATAACTTTAGCTCTACCTACAACTAGTTTGTAGGCTGCATGACTATTTAATCCTCTTCAGTAACTCACTATTAACATTATTCAAGATACATAATTTTTCTGTGAAGTAATTCTAGATGCCACTTTTTCAACCAAAATAACAGAATTGCAAGATATTCACATATACATGTGATCAGACTCTTAGGGTTTCGAAAGGGATATACAAAATTTTATAGATGTATGTTTGTCCAAATGTATGGATTTTGATTATTCTCTTTTTAATTTGTGGCCTATTGGAGAGGAAGAGTATTACAATTTTAGTTCTATAAGATTCCATAAAAGGTGTTCACGTGGGGTTAACAAGGGGGTAAAGAGACTATAGAGGTTTAGTGAAGACTTTAGAACACATTTATTTAATCGTCTCTCCGCATACACAGTCCAGGACAGACTTAAAATGGTACAAGAACTACAATGGGATTAATACAGTTTTTGATATTGTTTAGTAATAATGAGGGTATGAAGTCTGGCAGTTGTCCGAGACCGGCTGCAACTTGGATGGTCCTTTATATAAATTGTTATGTTTCATAAACACTAGTTTTCACGGATTGTCCTTCATTCCTTATATTCAATATTTGAAGAATATAGTGTTTAGTAAACAAAAAGAAATAAAGGAGTAGAGCTCTGAAAAAGAACACACAACCAATAAGATTCCCATTCTCTTGGCTTCATGAGCTAACCAAAATCAGACAATATATAAACTTAGTTATAATTAAATAAAATTTAACATCCAACTTTCGCATGTGACATATACTATTCAAACTAAAACATTACTGACACGGTCTATCAAATTAATAGCCATATATATCATGTTAATACTACTATTACAATGCACACATAAGAGAATTAAGACATTGTAACATTAAAACACAAGATTTAATAAGATAAAAAATATTGCGTCGGCAAAAAATCATGAACTCACCCTTTTATATAAATTATTTCGTGCATCGTTACATACTTGATATGCTTTATATCACGAATATATAACTACCCGACGAAAGAGAAAAAATACTAGTGTAGCAGTGAAGATTTCATCAAGTTTGGTGCAAAAATATATTTATTTCACAATTTTGAATTTATAATATGTTTTTGAAGTTACTTTAATTATAGTAAATTACCCTTAGTTAAAGGCACTGCACTGCAAACACTTTGAATTCTAAGCCATGAGACAGACCTATGTGAGCTTTTAGCGTCACATTTTGCCAAAGGCATAGTTTGTAATCAACGGTGTAAGTAATTTTATGTTAATACAAATTTCTTTTATCCTATAGGTACCTCTTCCGCTCATTCAAATCGACCAAGTTCTTCCAAACCACAACTTTAGACTGGGTAGAGGCTGGTCTGCAGGTGTGCAGGCAGGGCTACAACATGCTCAACCTGCTTATTCACAGAAAAAATCTCAATTACCTGCATTTGGATTACAATTTCAATCTAAAGCCTGTCAAAACATTGACAACCAAAGAACGTAAAAAGTCAAGATTTGGCAATGGTAAGTTTTCACACAGAGCATTATACCACACCCTTGGAGTATCTTAGCTTCCGAGAGCCGTACGTACTCTCGGGGTTTATGGACTGATATAACTTCTGGATATTCATGGACAGGCCCAACAATGTGATTATGAACCAAGCTAGCCTTAGCCACTGAGGTTCCGGAGTGGAGTTTGCGCGTGAGGTTCCGCGTTTAGGAAAACGAAATGTTGGTCGACCGTTCACTACATTGGAAGACGATATCCGTGCAGTAGCCGGTCCGGGATGGATGCAAGTAGCAGGAGATCGTCTTGGCGTTCATTAAGAGAGGCCTATGTCCAGCAGTGGACCGATAAGGGCTGATGATGATGAGGATGAAGTTATTTGTAGCACAATGTATAACATCAACATACATATACATGACTTCATTTCCAGCATTCCACTTGTGCCGTGAGATCCTACGTCTGACCAAACTGATAGTGGACTCGCACGTACAGTACCGACTGAACAACGTGGACTCGTTCCAACTGGCTGATGGTCTGCAGTACATATTTGCGCACGTGGGCCAACTTACCGGCATGTACCGGTACAAGTACAAGCTCATGAGGCAGATACGCATGTGCAAGGACCTCAAACATCTTATATACTACAGATTTAACACGGTTCGTATTCTTTTGTTTTTATCGATCCACGACTTAACATGGGTTTCCAGTGAATGAAAAAAACCGGAACGTAAGAGAAGCATAATTTGCGTTTTTAAGCAACTGATGACGTGTCCTCAAGCGAAATAAACTCGTTTGGCACAAATGGCAAAGCACGCCTTCTCTGGCATAATTTACTTCTAGAAATGATTCTGTTTTTATCTGTTTGCTGCAGTAGGTCCCACAGTATTTTACTTTTTATCCTTCCTATTCTAATATTATAAATAAAAAACTCCTTGCATTCCTTCAACTCAACTGGATGAAATTAGCCCTAACCTGTTAAGAATAGTTAATGTGGACTTTACCCAAAAGGGACATAATCAGTAATTCATTAGTGAATTCTTGTTAATGTATCTGTGTCATTCTTAATGACTGTTTTTTATTACATGCAAAAACTACGCAACAAATTTGGACGCTATTTGGCACAGATATAGAAAAAATATGGCCACAGCTTATCATCCATAAAATGAAGTAGCGGAACAGCTGGCATCACCAGAGGTTAATTAGTGTTTCGTTTTAGGGTCCCGTGTCTAAGGGCCCCGGTTGCGGTTTCTGGGCGCCGGGCTGGCGCGTGTGGCAGTTCTTCATGCGCGGCATCACTCCGCTCCTGGAGCGCTGGCTCGGCAACCTGCTGTCCAGGCAGTTCGAAGGACGTCATTCTAAAGGTATATTCCTTTGTTATTTAATTTTATAAGTTCTTCTCAAATCGGGGCTATAGTTTGAACTGCAGCTGAATAAATTCTTGATGTTCTTAGAGAAACCTTTTTCTTCTTGATATTTTTGTTTTAATTTAACTTGATTCGTGCTATTTATACAATGTATATCAGGAGCATTTTGAAAAAAGGATATTGTAATTTTAAAAAATTAAAAACAACATAAAATCTCCAAAGTTAAATAGAGATTTTAATATAATCAAACATTCGATAAACATCAAGAAGTTTGATTTCCTAGATGACAGATATCGTCTTTATACCAGACCAATGATTTAACGATACCTGCATTGTCTTCCCAAACTTGGCATCCAGCCCAGAAATTTGCCAGCTCATCTACTAACATGAAGATAAAGGAGATGTTATGGCTTTCTTACGGAAACACAACTATGCCAGAAGTTCTGTACGAAATATGTCAACATTATATTTCTAGTAGCCAAATCCATTATGATAAGTAGAATGTTGAAAACAGATGGTAGTCAAAAATTCCTCATAGATCACAATGTCGATCCATTTGTATCCAGCGGCTCCTACATACTACATGCTTAGCTTAGTATCAGTTGTGTTGATTAATAATAAAAATTGTCTATCCAGGTGTGGCAAAGACAGTAACAAAGCAGCGAGTAGAGTCTCACTTCGACCTCGAGCTGCGTGCGTCTGTGATGCACGACATAGTGGATATGATGCCTGAAGGTATCAAGCAGAACAAGGCAAGAACCATACTGCAGCATCTGTCGGAAGCCTGGCGGTGCTGGAAGGCCAATATTCCATGGAAGGTAAAATTATAGACAACACTTATAGTTAAATATATATTATTTATAATGAGGTGTATGCTTATTTAAATTATACCTGCATCTGATTCTTGCCAATCTTCTACCAACAATGGTTACGAAACCATGTTCCGTCTCTCATCAAGACCAAATGTAGAATTGTGTATTTGATATTTCCACTGACAAATAATAGTCTAGGTGGAAAAGTTATGCATTAGAATATTTTACCCTACCTACGAAAAATGTGTATAGATATTGCTACCATATGGGAAATTTGGTCAAGGAAAATTGACATTGTTTTAAAATCATGTGCTATCAGGTGCCAGGACTACCAACACCGATCGAGAACATGATCCTGCGCTACGTGAAGATGAAGGCGGACTGGTGGACCAACACGGCGCACTACAACCGCGAGCGCATCCGCCGCGGCGCCACCGTCGACAAGACCGTCTGCAAGAAGAACCTCGGGCGACTCACCAGGCTCTACCTGAAGGCCGAGCAGGAGCGGCAACATAACTACCTCAAGGTATAATTGTCTACTCACCAGCAATGAAATTCATGAGTTTTAAGTGTAATAGGAAATGTTCTCAACTACACTAACATTTACACAAAGCTGAATATTTCATTTGTTTACCCACTTATCTCAGAAACCAAACTAACTACAATCTAAAATATTGTATTGTTTGAAAGAGTCTATGTCAATCATCATTCAGGCTGATGATGAAGTTCTAACTAACAACCAACAAAAATTTTAAATGCCATAGGACAGCTTCCTATGGCATTGGTATTTTTTTATTGGTATCTCGAAATTATGAGATTGTGTTATTTATGGAATATCAATGAGGATCAACTTTTTGGTGGTTAACACCTTAGGAAAATATTTAAGGCTTGAGGTATAAAAAACATGTGAAGTGAAATTGTGTGAAACATTAACTGTCCGAGTGTCATACTAGCGTAACGCGTCGAATATGTTTCTTCCACACCTCTCACTTCAAAATATTATTATATTTAAGGAGTAAACTCCAGACGCGTGTAGGAGCTGACACAATGTGTTAATTTTACTTTTTCTATCATGTAGATAAGGCGAAAGTATTTCTGCCTTCAAATGCAGACCTGATATATACGTAACAATGTATATTGTTCTGTTCTAGGATGGTCCCTACATTTCTCCTGAAGAGGCAGTAGCCATCTACACTACTACAGTGCACTGGCTGGAGTCTAGAAGATTCGCCCCCATACCTTTTCCACCTCTATCATACAAACACGATACTAAGTTGCTTATTCTGGCTTTGGAGAGGTTGAAAGAAGCGTACAGTGTCAAATCCAGATTGAATCAGAGTCAGCGAGAAGAATTGGGGTTAATTGAGCAAGCCTATGACAATCCCCATGAAGCTTTATCTAGAATCAAGCGTCACTTGCTAACACAGAGGACATTCCGAGAGGTGAGTACTTTTTTAAATCTATACAGAACAGCTGTTGTGAATAGCGGTGGCTGCCAGGGACCCCACACATGTATTTTAAAATGATGATGAAGTAGAGAGATCGTAATTTTCATGGTAAATTTGGACAGAAGCAAGTTCATTTCAAACTAAAATAGTGCAAACTAATAGATCTATTCATGTAGGCAACCAGTGATATAATTCTCATGATGAAGAGATTCTAAGACTTATTTGCCATCTCTAGCTGCAACACACCTAATGTAACAAATATCATAATAAACCACAATTGGGGCAGAGTAATTGTGGTCGTAGACTGTCTGATTTTTCCGTGTGTGTGGTATTTTGTATGCATTGGGCGACATTGATATGTTAATCAACTGTACACAGGTGGGTATCGAGTTCATGGACCTTTACTCGCACCTGGTGCCGGTGTACGACGTGGAGCCGCTGGAGAAGATCACGGACGCGTACCTGGACCAGTACCTGTGGTACGAGGCCGACAAGCGCCGCCTGCTGCCGCCCTGGGTCAAGCCCGCCGACACCGAGCCGTCGCCGCTGCTCGTCTACAAGTGGTGCCAGGGTACACGTTAACCTATTTTAACTATTATTCGACTAACTTATTCCATTTCTATATCAGATGGTGACTTGTCTAGGGCACCAGTTCTTACGCAGAAGGGAAGCCAGGCCCGGTCCTAGATTAGTAATGTACGATCTAGCTTAGAATACACGAATCCAGGTTTCTTCACGATGTTTGTCTTCAACGTAAGATCACTCGAAAAGTATTATTTTTTATTGTTATGAATAAAAATTTAGAAAATTACTTATACCAAATTTTGAGCTTGATTCGTCTAGTAATTTCATTTCTGTGTGCTGATATTTTAGTTAGACAGTTCATCCAGAATAGTTACTTCAGTTATCAGGGCTGTGCCTTACAGTGTCACCCGTAGAATCTATACCAAGGAAATCATAGCTTTTTTATAGCCTATTACCTGACAGTGAATTTCCTTGTCAAAATAGTAAGTTTGCATCAATCCTCAAAAAAACACGTGATACGCGGTTACATTTACAGACGAACAGACAAAATTTCTAAAACCTGTTGTAACTTGTTTTGTTATTGATTTTAATTATTCCGAACCAACCTTTGTTTCGAATACCTTACATCTTACACCTTCGATCCTCTTCCGCAAAATGATTTGTACCAGAAGTGCCCGGCGGTTTCGCTTACGTAACCCCGCTCCTGTTGTTCGTAGCGTCTTAACACATAGCTTTCTTCGATAAATGGGCTACCTCAAAGAATTCTTTCACTTGATTTTCTGAGGTTATGGCGTTAAAGATATAAACTAGTGGATGGAATATGACTATGACTGATAACTATATGGATGGAATATAGTGTATATCTTGTTGATGTGTTGCCAGGCATCAACAATCTGCAAGATGTGTGGGAGGTGGGCGAGGGTGAGTGCAACGTGCTGCTCGAGTCCAAGCTGGAGAAGCTGTACGAGAAGATCGATCTGACGCTGCTCAACCGGCTGCTGCGGCTCATCGTGGACCACAACATCGCCGACTACATGACCGCCAAGAACAACGTCGTCATCAACTACAAGGTACTCCACAGTACCTGGACAGATCTGAAGAAATACAGCATAAGGCGGCAAGCGAGCAATCCGAGCCTTTTAAAGACTACGGACTCCCATGGATATTCGCGTCATTGTTACGCAGATGCGTTGCCCTGCTATCACCCCCCCCCCCAATGGGCCACCGGCTACACACAAACCGCACTAAATGCAACAGCAACGCTGTCACTTTACGCCGGTATCAAGTGAGCGACGGGTACTTACAGGCCATGCCGGCCCAATTCTGTTGCGTAGGAGGATGTAGTGTCATGTAACAAGCATGGCACTACCTCCTATGCAGCATGACACTGCCTCTTCCTAAATTATATTTTGTATGTATATATTTATCCGAAGGGAAAGTATACCTCTTATCGATACCTGACGTCGATGTCGTTAAGTCGGCGCTCTTGTACAGTGCGCCGACGCAATGCCACCGTGTAGTAGCTCAAGTACTTCAACATCGTAACAGGTCATATTTAAATTTCCGATATGATAATTTATGTTTCTGATTGGAAAGCCAACATTAAAGCATATATTCTTTGAAAGTCATATAATTCTACAGACCCATGGGTCCAAGTTGAAAAAATTTTATGAGTGGGTCGTGACTGCAATAAATTTAAATAACAAAAAAAATTTTTGTTTTATAACTTATATGATTGTAACAAATCAGAATTAATTATCATTAAAATAATCATCATGTCTCATTTGATCCCTACGCGATTCATCTTTTGTGATTTATTACAATCAATAAATGATGAATCGCGTAGGGATCCTAAAACCGGAGAGTCCTGTGCTCTGGGAGCGGACGGACTCGCCGGTCGCAAGCTGCCTGTGCTCTGGGAGCGGACAGACTCGCCGGTCGCAAGCTGCCTGTGCTCTGGGAGCGGACAGACTCGCCGGTCGCAAGCTGCCTGTGCTCTGGGAGCGGACGGACTCGCCGGTCGCAAGCTGCCCGTGCTCTGGGAGCGGAGGAACTCGCCGATCGCGAGGTGCCTCCGCTCGACAATACGTGTCTGATCTGTAATATACAATCATTGTATAAATAGCATGGCATAAATAGACAATAATCATCATTGTTGATAATTATATATGTAGTTAAATAATCTACATAATTCTTCGCATCTAAACACCCCCACACTACAATAGACTAACTTGAATTAAGTCACATGTGATGAATATATTATATTTTTCAGGACATGAACCACACTAACTCGTACGGTATAGTCCGCGGGTTGCAGTTTGCTTCCTTCGTGGTACAGTACTACGGGCTTGTACTGGATCTACTCGTGTTGGGTCTGGCCCGGGCGTCGGAGATGGCCGGCCCGCCGCAGCTGCCGAACGACTTCCTGGCCTTCCGCGACGAGCGAGCCGAGACCGCGCACCCCATACGGCTGTACTGCAGATACGTGGACCGCATACACGTGTACTTCAGGTTTGTCGAGCAGTCGAAGCCCGATTTCCGCACAACTAGAGTTCATGCAGATGTATTGCCTCACTTTTATTCTGCATATTATCGGGTTTGTCGATTTTCATAGCATGTGCAGTCGAAACCTGATTTCTGCACGACTAGAGTCCATACAGATGTATTGCCTCACCTTTTTTCTGCATATTCTCGCATAACAATATATAATATAACAATATATGAGCGTATAACAAACATACATTGACACCCTCACATTTGTAATGTTAGAACGTTTAAAGCTATGTCTAGAGAGTCTCACTGTTCTTTGATACTGTGTGGGAACCGATTTTAATTGCCTCTAATGCGATGCTCTGGATATTTTTATAGACAGACAATCGAAAATTTTGTATATGATGTCTCACACTTGAAATGATGAATTGCGTAGGAGTCCTGAAACCAGAGGGTCCTGTGCTCTGGGGACGGAGGGACTCGTCGACAGCCTCCGTTCGACAATACGCAGTCTGATCATAATTTTCAAAATCACCCTTTTTAATACGAAACATGCATACTTATACTTACATACGTAATATTTTCATACATGAAATGCGAACTCATGCGAGCTAGACAGAGTATATTTAATGGTATAACGAGAGGGACGATAACATAGTTTAAAGTACAAAATTCTTTGTACTTTGCAACCAGATTTTAATGTATTAACTAGTGTCGTGTGACGTATACAGGTTCACGGCGGAGGAGGCGCGCGAGCTGATCCAGCGCTACCTGACGGAGCACCCGGACCCCAACAACGAGAACATCGTGGGCTACAACAACAAGAAGTGCTGGCCGCGCGACGCGCGCATGCGCCTCATGAAGCACGACGTCAACCTGTGAGTACATAGCAGACGGCTTAACTGATGCTGCAACGACGAAAAACATCCACATAATTTTTAGAAGAGGTAGTGCCATTCTGCATAAGGATAACGTAGTGCCATGCATGGAGTATGACACTACATCCTCCTGTGCAAAGGAATTGGGTTCTCTCGCTCACTTCATACCGGCGTGAAGGGATGGCGTCGCTGGTGCTTTTCGTGTGGTTTGTGAGTCTGCGTAACAATCATGCGAATGTCCATGTGCGTCGGTAGTCATAAAAAGGGTCCGATTTCTCGTTTGTCCCCTCATCCTAAAAAAAATAAATTACTTTGACCTCATTTATCTAATGATTTTTTGTACTGTATATCGGGCGCGTGGAATATGAGATGATGCTAAATTAAATTTGTTTACTGTACAGGGGCCGTGCCGTGTTCTGGGACATCAAGAACCGCTTGCCTCGCTCTGTAACTACAATACAGTGGGAGAATAGTTTTGTCTCGGTTTACTCCAAGGACAATCCCAACCTATTGTTTAACATGGCTGGATTCGAGTGTAGAATATTGCCAAAAGTAAGTATTTGTACTGTTATTGAAGAGGCGTATATACCTAAGCCAGTCCTATAGCACTAAAAAAGATAAATGATCGCAGTTCCTTCTATGTATGTTCATTCTATGTGTCATTGACTGCGGTTTCCGTACGTCTCCCGTTTAAAATAGGTGAATAATCGTTCAATAATAGGTACTGGTTTTCAGTGCCGAAGTCAACACGAGGAGCTGTCGCATCGCGACGGTGTGTGGAACCTGCAGAATGAAGTGACCAAGGAGAGAACCGCTCAGTGTTTCTTGCGAGTTGACGACGAGTCGCTGGCGCGTTTCCACAATCGCGTGCGGCAGATACTAATGGCGTCCGGCTCCACTACCTTCACCAAGATCGTTAACAAGTGGAACACGGCTCTCATAGGTAATAAACAAGCTTATTAAATACCATTAACAGCTAACTGACGTGAGCATGTGCTGAGTATGTTTTATATTTAATTAAATACATAATAGGATTCATATGATAAGTCAACAACGAAAGGCGCAATGGATCAAATAATCTTTGTAAGATGTGGTAGTGGTTTAATAATGTCTTACCTACAGAATAGACACAATACTACTAAGAAGACCGACCCCAATCATGATTCCAACTCACACAATTCTGCTGCAGTATGATTGTAATGGGTGTTGCGTTTCGGGTTTATAACATGACACTACATAATGAAGTGTATGAGATCAGAAATGATGAATCGCGTAGGGGTCCTGAAACCAGAGGGTCCTGTGCTCTGGGGGCGGACGTGCCTTGCCGATCGCGAGTGCCGTCCGCTTGACAATACGCTGTCTGATCTGATTTACAATATACGAATTTGCTCACAAGTATAAAAAAACGAAAAAACTGGTTTAATTTTCTCGGTTAGTATACTTAAAGAAAACTCATTAGGTAATCTAGATTCCAATAAACTTTTTCTTCAGGTTTAATGACATACTTCCGTGAAGCTGTAGTGAATACTCAAGAGTTGTTAGACCTGCTCGTCAAATGCGAGAACAAAATTCAAACGCGTATCAAGATCGGTCTTAACTCAAAAATGCCTTCCCGATTCCCGCCCGTGGTGTTTTACACACCCAAAGAGCTCGGAGGTCTCGGCATGTTGTCTATGGGACACGTGCTCATACCACAGGTAATTAGATGAATATTTTTATTTGTTCCACATAAATTAGATTGAACAAACTCTACTTATCTAGGAGAAGTTTTAGTAGTAGACTGATACTCTACTTTTTAATGGATTTTCATGAGTATATGGCAAAACACAAGTTCTAGCAGATTTCAATCTCCAGGGTATCCAGGGGATCCAGGTTTGAAATCTGCTTGGAAATATATAACCCTGGAATATAATCATCATTATCAGCCCTCATCGGTCCACTGCTGGACATAGGCCTCTCTCAATGAACGCCAAGACGACCGATCACCTGCTTCTCGCATCCATCTCAAACCGGCTACTGCACGGAGATCGTCTTCTCACCTGGTGAACGGTCGTCACCACTTCGTTTTCGTAAACGCGGCCTCCGCTCCAGAACCTTACTGACCCATCTGCCATCTGTTCTTCTGAGTAAATTAATTAATATAACACTAAGTTTAAATTACGATTTCTAATTTTAATCGTTTTCCTTAGTCGGATCTGCGCTGGTCGAAGCAGACAGACGTGGGCATTACCCACTTCCGGTCCGGCATGTCGCACGACGAAGACCAACTGATCCCCAATTTGTATCGCTACATCCAGCCATGGGAGGCCGAGTTTGTGGACTCGCAGCGTGTGTGGGCCGAGTACGCGCTCAAAAGACAAGAAGCTAACGCGCAGAACAGGTACGCTACAGATCATCATGTAGACACAAAAATATATTTGCGCCCCACATAATAAGAAAAGAGCTGATAGTCTTAAAACAGCTGGATCTATTTTTACCCAACATAACTAAGCAAATCGACTTCACTTATAATATCTATATACCCTTCTTTTTGCGTTGGGAGTTGGCAATCCGAAAATAAAATACAGTAGTTGTTAGTAACAGCTACATTCACGGTTTTATTGCTTAATTAATACAATCTCCAAAAACAGAATCACTTCTACTGTGCATGATATTTACACAAGTATTCATATAAACATGATGTATCATTGTTTAATTAATTTGAGGTTGTTTCAATCGATATATTCATAAAATGATGAATCGCGTAGGGGTCCTGAAACCAGAGGATCCTGTGCTCTGGGGGTGGATGCGCCTTGCCGATCGCAAGTGCCTTCCGCTCGACAACACGCTATCTGATTTAATAATAACTGTAACATTTATATAAATTGATAACAGTTATTTCTTATACTGCTATTTATGTTCCAGACGACTCACGCTAGAAGACCTGGAAGACTCCTGGGATAGGGGTATCCCCAGGATTAACACTCTGTTCCAGAAGGACAGACACACACTCGCCTATGACAAGGGCTGGCGTATTCGTACCGAGTTCAAGCAATATCAGGTAAATATTTTAAAATCAGAAATAATCCATGAGTATAACATGTATGAGATGTGACCATTGGTGTACCTGCTATGCTACCAACATCAATTTAATTTTAGTTGGATTCATAAAAACAAGTAGTAAGGGCCAACATACAGTTATATTTCCAGGCTATTCTAATTTGCTTATAATAACTTAATGTTACTTACTCATACCCATGTCCCTTGTAGGTGCTGAAGCAGAACCCGTTCTGGTGGACGCACCAGCGCCACGACGGCAAGTTGTGGAACCTGAACAACTACCGCACCGACATGATCCAGGCGCTGGGAGGAGTTGAGGGCATACTCGAACACACACTCTTCAAGGGCACATACTTCCCCACGTGGGAGGGATTGTTCTGGTAACTACTACGTTTTTACTTCAAGTACTACTCTCGGTATCCGATCCTCCGCGTCCCGGACCGGTCATCCGCGTCACCCGAGGCACTTGTATTTACTTGACGCCTTAGCATATGGGATTAACTATGCGACGTGCACAGCGATTGTGGAAAAGAAACAATTTTTACTAATACCATAGGAAGGAAATGAACAGTTGGTTAATCACGACGCACAACGTGAACGTGAATACACTCATAAAGCGGACGAAACAAAGAAGCATGAGAATTCCGTTACGCCGGTGTTATGTCGGACTATAATAGGTACTGTCGGCTAAATCGGGCATAAGTAGTATACAATATAGTTTTTGTTTACAGGGAGAAGGCATCAGGTTTTGAAGAATCTATGAAGTACAAGAAACTGACTAACGCTCAGCGATCTGGTCTCAACCAGATTCCGAATCGTCGCTTCACTCTGTGGTGGTCACCGACTATAAACCGAGCCAATGTATACGTCGGTTTCCAGGTAAATTGAAAACAACATTATTTCGTACATACTTTGATAATATTGCAAAGAAATTGTAGGATAGATTTTTATCTGTGTGTGTCATAGTTTTAGAAGGTGTCATCATCATTGCAATGAAGTCTAATTTGTTAGATAGAGATAAAAATAACTAAACTCCTTCTATTTCAATTGTAGGTGCCAAATCAACAAATCTATAAATTGAATCTTTTGATTTTGGCACCTATTCAGTATTCTTTGTATTATACCTTTTCTCCTGGAGTAGCAATTACACTCAATGTTATATAGAAACCATATACCTATATTACGCTTAGTGATTGTTTTCCGCATCAAGCAATTTAGTAATTCTGCTTAATATGTAATTGATATATTATTACATTATATTAAATTACAAATTGTTTATTTGTGTAGGTACAATTGGACTTGACTGGAATTTTCATGCACGGCAAAATTCCAACATTGAAGATCTCGCTCATCCAAATCTTCAGAGCTCACTTGTGGCAGAAAGTTCATGAGTCTATCGTAATGGACTTGTGTCAGGTATTCATTTCTTTTATTTTCGTAAATTTAAGCATTCCTAAAATTTCTACATAAAAATTATATAAAATAACCTAAATATACAACTTAGATATATAACTATAGAGTAAACACCTAACACATCCCATAGAGAAAAGCAATGTGTAATGCCACAATTTGGTGGTGCGACCAGTGATCTCTAGCTCACAAGAAGGCACTTTTCCGAATAACAATTATATGGATATCCATCCATTGCCATCGGTAGTCATCAAAAGTCTAAGTAAAGATCTTTCTGCTTGTGTCCTCTGATAGCCATACCCCAGGATAACTCCAATGTACAAGTATTACAGACATAAATTGACTATAATTTACTTTCTATTTCAATGATATAACAATGAAAGTTAAGGATAAATTTTTAACACATTTCTTTTAAAGGTGTTTGATCAAGAGCTTGACGCATTGGAAATAGAGACAGTTCAAAAGGAAACTATCCATCCTCGTAAGTCATACAAGATGAACTCATCATGTGCCGATATTCTTCTCTTCTCGGCTTACAAGTGGAACGTGTCCCGACCATCACTGCTAGCAGACACTAAGTAAGTTTTTTAAAAATAAATACAGTTTACGAAAGAAAAAATCTAAATAAAAAAATTACGCCAATTCTTCTGCAAGTAATCCAGTTCGTGTTTGTGATTAAAAAAAAATGTTGGTATGGTTATTTATTTCATGACCTCATCCACACAGGGACACAATGGACAACACAACCACGCAGAAGTACTGGCTGGACATCCAGCTGCGTTGGGGCGACTACGACTCACACGACGTGGAGCGCTACGCACGCGCCAAGTTCCTCGACTACACCACGGACAACATGAGCATCTACCCCTCGCCTACGGGCCTGCTCATCGCCATCGACCTCGCCTACAATCTGCACAGGTGGGCTCGTCTACACACACAGTATACAGCAAGTACTGCTAGACACCAACCTGTCCATAATATTAACAGTATATGTAATGAAGTTTTCCATCCGAATTTTAGCTATGGTGGATATCTTTATACTAGCCAACTGCATATGATGTATTCTAGTGTACAAATATCTGTGCAAGCGCCAAGACAAGCATTCTGTATTCCCTTTATCTTCTATTTTGATAGAACAACATTCCATGACTAGAGAAAAAAAGGTGCGTCACTAAAGTTAAGCAAGAGTATAAAACCGCATTCGATGCTTCACTAGCATCAGTCACCAAGATCTAGATGTTTTAAGGGTTGCTTAAAACATCTCAGTATTGCTCAACTTAACTTTTCAATTTGAACAACAACATAACCTCATACTAATTTTGAGTCTATAATTACTAAGAATATTTTTTGCAGTGCCTATGGTAATTGGTTCCCGGGCTGCAAACCACTAATCCAGCAGGCCATGGCAAAGATCATGAAGGCAAACCCAGCCTTGTATGTACTACGAGAGCGCATCCGTAAAGCGTTACAGCTGTACTCGTCAGAGCCCACTGAACCTTACCTCTCCAGTCAGAACTATGGAGAACTCTTCTCTAATCAAATCATTTGGTAAGTAATTTTTGTTAAAAAATATATGGAAGTACTTTGTAATTGTGTATATCGGATATTAATTAGCCATAGACAGACTTTTTCATGCCCAAAGTACGAAAAAGTAGTACCAAACAACACTGAACTACCAAGTTTACTTGTTACCAAAATCCAACAAGGATTGCAACCGAAACATGCACGTAAATATAAATTAAATGGTTGTGCCATTTTGTAATACATCAGTAACATGCCCACAGCAACCCCAACTACCAAGAAACATACACCTATCATAAAAAAGTAAGTCGAGCTATTTTGGAAGAATGTGACTAAACCCCAAACACCGTGACACAAGATTTTTATATATTGATTTGACATTGAAGACAGAAGATTAACATTTTTTTATAATGAAGGAGAGTGACTTTCTTTTTCTACAAAAAGTATTTTTATGCTTTAGGTTTGTGGATGACACAAATGTATACAGAGTGACCATACACAAGACTTTTGAAGGCAATTTAACAACAAAACCCATAAACGGAGCCATCTTTATTTTCAACCCGCGCACGGGACAGCTTTTCCTGAAGATCATTCACACGAGTGTATGGGCAGGCCAGAAGCGTCTAGGACAGGTTATTATACGTTTTTAAAATAATATTTTATATATTTACATAGGTATAGTGTGCCATCTATCAGAATATGTTCACTAGGCATTATAATAGATCTAATCCATGTAACAGATTATTTTCTATTAAATCTTAACTTGATTCTTGTGATTCAAATTTGTGGAATTCAATTTATCCTATTTAAGTCGAAAGTGGCACATACGGTACACGGTTTGTATATACTCTGTTGTCTCGTTAACGCAAATTGCTCTTTCCAGCTGGCTAAATGGAAAACAGCAGAAGAAGTCGCGGCTTTAATTCGTTCATTACCAGTTGAAGAACAGCCAAAGCAGATTATTGTCACCAGGAAAGGAATGTTGGATCCACTCGAGGTAATCACAACACAACTTATCGGCGTCGTATACGGTATACCTTTGTTTATTTTTTATAGTATATGGGGCAAACGGGTAATCGGAGCCTTTTACGACTACCGAAGGCCATGAACATCCACATAATTACTATGTCGATGCGTTCCATCGACCAAGGGCCACCGGAAACAACCGCTCGCAAACTCCGGTTGCACCAGTGATCACTTAAGGTTTTTCGAAAAAATTTACTTCATAAGCATAAAAAAACCTTATTTGTAACTATTCAGGTACACTTGCTGGATTTCCCCAACATCGTAATCAAGGGTTCGGAGCTGCAGCTGCCGTTCCAGGCGTGTCTGAAGGTGGAGAAGTTCGGAGACCTCATCCTCAAGGCCACTGAGCCGCAGATGGTTCTCTTCAACTTGTATGACGACTGGCTGAAGACTATTTCCTCATATACTGTAAGTCTTTTAATAGAAAATAATATTCTCGTTTTTTAAGCACAAGCAAACCAGGACTCCATTTAATTGATGGCCAGCCTGCGCCGACACATGTTTTTCCAATCAGAGGGTATATGTTTCCCCTCTTTTATTTTATCCTCCCTTCCAATCGGGTGTTTCAGTTTCTGCTTCTTCTTTGATGTCAGCTAGTGGTAACTTAACTCGTTCCAGCCCGATACGGCTACATAGCAGCAGTTACCGAAATAGTATAAAATAACACAATTTTTAATCGATACTATTTGGATAAGTTATATCATCATATATGTTCGGTTTGAGGGATAAACAAGAACTTGTTTCCTTGCTTATAAATAACAAAGCTGATGAAAAATGACAAGACACCCTTGCGACCTTGTTTATTGCGTTTAGGGCTGTCTATTTTTTACTACTATTTCGTATTTAAGTAATAAATTCATTGTTAAACTATAGAATATTGAAAACCTGTTTTCAAATTTACTAAAACTGATTCTGTTTTATCTACAGGCTTTCAGCAGATTGATATTAATTTTGCGAGCCCTACACGTGAACACAGAACGAACAAAGGTACTCCTTAAACCAGACAAAACAACACTCACAGAGCCACATCACATTTGGCCCACACTGTCTGATGACGACTGGATAAAGGTTGAAGTGCAACTGAAGGACCTCATTTTGGCAGATTATGGCAAAAAGAACAAGTGAGTTAGGTTTTATATACTTCAATGCTACATATCAGGCCTACAAGTGACTTTTTAGTTAGGAATATACGCAATATGTGTTTACTGATTTCCGTATGGATTTGATCATGCACTGTGCATTTAAAAAAAAATTATTTGCCTTCATGTGATAGGATTACATTGATGAGGTTTTTATAAAGTATTTGTTACATATAATAAAACTGGACATAATCTGTTTTTATGAAAATGTTAAATGTTCTTTTGTCATTTTTATAACCTTATTTCACTTATAGCGTGAATGTGGCGTCGCTAACTCAATCAGAAATCCGTGACATCATCCTCGGTATGGAGATATCTGCACCATCTGCTCAACGGCAGCAGATAGCAGAGATAGAGAAGCAGAGCAAGGAGCAGAGTCAGCTCACGGCTACTACTACACGCACGGTGAACAAGCACGGAGACGAGATCATCACCTCCACCACCAGCAACTATGAGTCTCAGACATTCAGTTCGAAAACCGAGTGGCGAGTACGGGCAATCTCAGCAACTAACCTGCACCTTAGAACTAATCACATCTACGTCAGCTCGGATGATATCAAGGAGAGTGGCTACACATATATTCTGCCAAAGAATTTGCTCAAGAAGTTCGTTACTATATCAGATTTGAGGGCACAGGTAATTAAAAGTCGTTTCGTATTATTATTTGTACCTCTGTGAATACAACTTTCACATTTTTTTTGTTGTGTCGATTATTTAGTTATTATTTTCTTTCTGCCTGAGTATCTCTTGTAAGTGAACTACGAACTGGCTTTTTATTAAAGAGGAAGTAGAATCAGCCGAAAGAATCTATGAACAGACCCAGATTTTAATCTCTCAGTAACTACCTGTACGCCATGGTTGATACATTGTATGGCTTACAGATCGCGTGCTACCTGTACGGATGCGCACCGGCAGACAACCCGGCGGTGCGCGAGGTGGTGTGCGCGGTGCTGGCGCCGCAGTGGGGCACGCACCAGGCGGTACACTTGCCGCGTCAGTTGCCGCGCCACCCCGCGCTCGCGCATCTGCAGCCGCTCGGCTGGATGCACACGCAGCCCAACGAGCTGCCTCAGCTGTCGCCGCAGGTACTATCAAGACACTAAGTAAAGCGAGCGGACGTAACCTTATTATAGCCATCGATGCCAAAGACATACGCATAATTGTTATGCAGATGTGTTGTCATTCTCTCCACCCCTCAAGTGCGCTACCGAAAACCAAACCGCATAAAACTCAACTTAGCTATCTCTTGGTGGCGGTATCATATGAGCAAGGGAAATCAACTCAGTTCTGCATGAATTAAAATCAATACAAAGATGGATACAAAGATTCTTTCCTAAGCTGTACTGTGTAGACACGCGGCAGTGGGTCCAGCTATGGAGTTCGCAATGAACTGTCGAACGACACGAGCCGTTTCGAACCAATTTTGATCCCTTCACAGCTTGAATCCTGCTTCTCAGTGTGTGCTTACAATGAAAATGTGTGAAATGTGGGTTGTAACTCCTCGGTCGTGTCTGCTCATTTTAGTTGTAAGTCTTTACCTCTGTTAAGTTTAGCTTTTGAAAAGTAAGCTATCATAAAATTCATTGTTGTATACACTAAATATACATTTTTTTCTTTACAGGATATAACAACACACGCAAAAATAATGGCAGAAAATCCAACGTGGGATGGAGAAAAAACAATAGTCATCACCTGTTCCTTCACACCAGGATCGTGTTCCCTTACGGCGTACAAACTCACGCCCAGTGGGTACGAGTGGGGTTCGAAGAACACTGACCGTGGCAACAACCCCAAAGGATATTTACCGAGCCACTACGAACGAGTACAGATGTTACTTTCAGACAGATTCCTTGGCTATTTCATGGTACCATCACAAGGAAGCTGGAATTATAATTTCATGGGTTTGTAACTTTATTTACTTTTAGTTAGTATACCATTTTGTCAAGACGACGTCTTTGTTCAAATTGGCAAAGTCAAACTGGACGGGTAACGATGGATGATGCTAATGATGATATCACTTATTATAATTAATAAAAATCTTGCAGTATTGTATTAGTTAATTAATTGTGTGGAGTGTACGGATAGCTGAGACTGAGAGTTGAGAGAACCAATTGAGAGTTTTATCTGTATATAAATAATATCTGCATAGTCTCGTGTCTGTGCTGATGAGATCGAGCGTCGTTATACTGTCAAAGATTTTGCTTTCTTGTTTGTCTTCCTAGGACTGCCATAGACAATAAAAAGAACAGAAACAGAGATATCTTAATTTACCAACATCTCAAGCCTAAGGTGTTGAGTGAAGAAACATAAGTGTTTTAATATTTCATAAAAGACAACTAACCGACACTTTCTTTATCAGGTGTCCGACATGATCCCAACATGAAGTATGGTGTGCAACTGGGCAACCCCCGTGAGTTCTACCACGAAGTACATCGTCCGGCGCACTTTATGAACTTTGCGGCTATGGAGGACGCCAGCGCCCCCACATTAGCAGCCGATAGGGAAGACTTCTTTGCGTAGATAATAATACGTTGTTAAAGACACTTAAAAAAAGTTTTTTTTAAGTAACATTAGGTTTTACATAAGCTTGTAATGAATAGAAACTAGTTAATAACAAATAAAACAAATTTAATAAAATTTCATATTATTGTAATTGAACATAGGTTGTAAGTAGTTTCCCACTTGAATTATGAAAGCACCTGCCTTGATTGACATACTTTGGAAAATCAAAGACAAAGTAACAAAATGTCCACTGCTGGTTACACGACACAGGTCGCGTACATATACTGATCGAATTCAGCGGTTCTCTGCGATATTAGGTCATGGGTTATTGATGAACTGGTGGGTTTCCTGTGCGGGGCTTCTAACCAAGACTCTCTCAGGCCCAGCGGTTTTTGTTCTGTGAGCAATGTGGCCTGCAGTCACTTCGGCTTTCTTTCCCTCTGAATCTTACACTGAGATTAAGCGATTGTCAATGTGGCATCGCTATAATGACTTACGACTGGGCCACCGCCCATGCCTCAACCGAAATGAATGCTGTCTACAAATGAGAAACTACACCTATTGTGGTCTCAAGAGTTTTTTTTATCGCAGGTAAAATGTACTAATCCACCTCCTACCGACTCTGGATGAACCGGTAGGGTGTGTCGGGCTCTGCACGATAAGCGTACCACTACCGACCAAAAACCTCTGTGAGAGCCTTCGTCCGACATGAAGGAGTGTCCCCTATTTGCAACAGGACAGCACAGCG
This sequence comes from Eumaeus atala, assembly GCA_017140195.1. NCBI lineage: Eukaryota > Metazoa > Arthropoda > Insecta > Lepidoptera > Lycaenidae > Eumaeus > Eumaeus atala. The sequence continues at coordinate 31,323 of JAFELO010000883.1, forward strand.
ACTGGCCGGTTTTCAAGTAATGACCGAACTTCATCTCAAAAAAGAGGTCACTGGCACTTATAGCGACCCCAACAACGTCAGAGTCTAAAGGTAGTTCGGGTACCTAGCCTGTGTACTTGGCTGCGAGGTTAAATTCTTGCAGAAGGCTCTATATAGCGACTTCTGCGAACTCCTAGCCGATGCCTGCGTGGTCAGCATTCGCCACTTCTCTTCTCGAAGATGCTCTGCAGCCTCCATGAGGGACACCACACCTTCGCTAAAGAAACTACCGTCCTGGACCCGTCGCCAGAACCTCGAAAGGAGGATACTCGGTACTGAAAGTTTCTCACTTCGGAGCACCAGGTCATGACGTTGCAAAGACCTGCTTGGTCTTGCCTCCAGTGTGTACTGGGTCGCGTAGCCAGAAGCGGTTCACGCACGCACTCTTACACCTCTTCGATACAGTACTCACCGAATCAGCAGTGCCTGGTACCTGCATCAGGCGGAAGGTAAGGCTTTCGCATTCTGCGCATCCAGCTTTCAGGAGACGGTTGAAGCCGAGTAATAGTGCGCACATCACAACGTTGATCTGCTATTTCCTCTCTCCATCTACGCAAAAGGTTTACTCCTTAAATTTCTTCGTGACAGAGGCTTTTCTGTTGCTCTCTTCCCTGACGAAAGCGAAAGAGATGTACTGCTGCCAATAACTCTGCCACGTGGTCCCAAGGAGAGTAACCTGTAAGAGCCCTACAGTAGCTGCTCCCCAGCTTATCGTACGATATACTTTTATTACTCTCACCGCGATGACACGCTGCGCTTTATGTAACTAGGCCTCATTACGTGAGATCTTCGGCCAATACAGGGGCATAAGTTGTCATATTTCGCAATGTGCCATAGTGTAAAGTCTTCTACAGGCGTCACTGAGTCCCCCAACATTGGGCAGAAGGCAGCCACTTCACGAAAGTCTGGGTTAAAAGCCAATCTTCCGTCGAGGATGAGTCCAAGACATTTAGTATGTGGGCTCATTAGGGAGGGCCTTTTTTCCACGTCCACGGGCCACGAAATAATAGCTCTTCGGTCTTTTCTAATCGAACTCCAAGCCCCAGCATTTCGATGCGGCTGACCGTTAAGCCCGGCACCTCGGCCAGCTGCATCGCCTGCTGAAGACTGCTCCCCTCGGACAATACAAGTGTGTCATCAGAGCAATAGATGGCACCCGATCTAGATGTAAATTTGCCGCGCAGCGCCCAAAAGTGTTCTAGATCCAAGGGTGTCGGTCCAGGTCCCTGTGATGCACCGCGTCTGACGCTTTTTTCCACAAAGGAAACCTTGACGATCCTCTTGAAGGATTCTTCTCTCCTCTTTGAAATATTTTAAAGCCCCCAGAATATAGCTGTTGGCAGACTACTGTAGGAGTTGGCAATAGCTACATATATTGCCAGACCTACCCTTCCCTCCTGTTCCGCTTCCGTCGTGACCGTTCTCTTGCGCCAGAAGGCGTTAATAGAAGGTCTATGAGCTCTGAAGCCATACTGCGTATTCGATAGTTCCGGTCCCAGATCTTTTTACGTGACGAACCAGACGCAAATACAGGATTTCTTCCAGGGCTTTGTTATGTTCATGGGAGCAGCATGATGGGTCGAAAATTGGACGCCACGATTGTGGGTCGTTTTAGGTTCTCCTTTAGGTCTCAACCGAAATTAAGGCTTTCTCGTAGGCCACAAATGAGAAACGCTATACACATTATAGTCCCTGACACTAAATTAATCTCTCCGAGCTTCTGTATAACCTGGCGTAGCGTGAAAATATCATGGAGAGGCGTTTTGCTGTCTTAGGTGCATCAAGTATAGACGCATATTGCTACTTACACTTCTTCCAGTATCGAGAGCCAAATTGGATATTAACTGACCATGAAGTAAAATAACTTACAGCCGGTACACATTTACAGAGTTGTTACTGTTTGGGTGTTTAATGTATTCGCCAATAGCACTGAGTATTGATCGAAAAAAAAACAGTTAAACGACAGAATAGGCAGCTTGTCTTTAGCCTGTTCCAGTGGGAAGGAAAAAAAATAGTCTAATGACAGCTTTGTACCTCACTAGTGACTTGACTATTGCCAAGCAAAAATAAGTTTGAAGTTTGAAAATCTAATTTGTAATTTTGTTTTAAACATTCCAACTTTTCTCTATTTACTTTTTTTTTGAAGTGTATTTGTAAATTAGAATCTAATATAACAATGGCTGATCATGACGATTATGAAGATAAACAATATCCTGATAACGATGAGTTTGTACCGTACGTTACCGGCAGTAACCTAGCACAACGAAATGGCGCCAAAGTAATAGTTTGGGGTAAAATTATAAAAGTTTCTCCAAGTGAAGGATTTTCTATAAAAACAGTAGACGATCAAGAAGTTAATGTAAGACTGAAAAGTCCTATTACCGAACCGCTCGAGGGTTGGTACGAAATACATGGCGTATCTCAAGGAAAGTTTATTCTTTGTGATGAATATGTACCCTTTTCTGCAGAGATGACGAAAAATATCGATCTTGAAGGTCATAAAGCGTTTGCGAAATTATTGTCTGCCCTTGATGATCCTTGGAACCTTGGTGATGACGGTTCCGGTATGGCAGGTGTTGAGAGCATGGAGTAATTTAATTTTTTTGGTATTATGTGTAAGTTAAGTTATATTATAAGCAGTTATTTACTCATTAGTGAGTTTTATTTTGATATTAAGTAAATTTTTAGATTATATTTCAAGGATGTTAATTATTTTTATGTATTATTCATTTAAATATTACTGACAAAATTATGGCATCAGTTAAAAAAATCCAAATAAACACATCAATCTCCCGACTGCAATTTACAGTATACCCAGAAACTGTTCTTGCACATCACTAGGTACTTCCCCAGCCCAACTCAAGCCTAATTATTATCATCTGGAAATACATTGTGCATAATTATCTATCAGTGATATTAAAATTGAAACTATGATTTTTATACATATTTATAGTATAATACCTAAATTACATTTAACCACGTAATCTAAGTTTTGTCCATGATTTGGAGATATCATCACCAATGGTGCGGAGGAGGAAATGAGAGCAATGCATCCCCATGATAACAATTTCAATGGATGTTGCCTTCCTATATGATAAAAATGGCAGGGAATCTACTAGCAATTTGTTCTAGGATATGCTCTGATTTCACCAAATTCCTTGTTTCTTTTTTCTTCTAACTTCATTCTTCTCTCATGCATTACAGCGTTAGATAATGCTCCTTCTATACATGTAACTGGACGATTTCTAAAAGTTTCAAACAAAACATTTAGTTTGATTAATAAGGGGTGGTACAGTTATCAATTTGTAAAATTAAAAAAAAATGTAGGTATATTTTCTAGGTTTAACTGTCTTGTCGCTTAGAGCCTAATCAACTTATTCCCTTTCAGACTGTCATTTATAATGTGTAACATTAGCTCTACATAGATAATTAAGTAAAGTAATTAAATAATATTTTCTGCTATGTGAATACCTCATTTTGAGAGAGCAATTTCAACTGTCTTCAAATGGAGTTAGGTGTTGACACTAATGAGTGGTGATGTGACAATCGTGTTGAGGCCTATGAGAGAAATAGCAAACCAACATGGTTATGCATTTCTTGTGCTCAGCAACTGAAGTTCAATTAATTCGAAAGGAATTTACTAGCTGCTAATCTCAGGTAAATGGGGAGTAGGAAAGATGCATCATCTGATACTTGCAAATATTTTTTGTCAATTTTTTCCATTTCCGACTGTATTCTTACACTTTGTGGTCTAGCTTTTCCTCCAGTTAAAGCCAGATCAGTAAGGTATCTTTTGATATATTGTTTTAATTGAATATTCTCTCGAACAAGCTTTGCTTTTTCTGCTTTTAGGCACATATTTTGAACCTTCACCCTATTTGACTTGAAGAGAAATTTATCCAACTTTTTAAGTTCTTTACATTCATCCTAAAAATAATTTAAAACATTATTGTTAAACTTAAAATATTTTTTCCACACAAATATAAAATACATGTTGGGCATGTGTCTGGTTGTGTGGATGTTTAGGAGTGTAGAATCCGACTGTTTGTTTGGCTCTATAAATTATGAAACAAAAACAATATTTTGTGAGATATAGCATGTCACTCACCTGATACTCTGTGCAAATTGAAGCTGAAAGCTGCAAAATTTCAGGGAGCCCATTGGGGAAGGAGGGCAACACAACTGTATAATCTGTATGGGGATCTGTGTGGGCGTCGCTAGTCATCAAACGGCTTCGACTGCCTTCAGGCTGATCAGCAGCCATCTCTATTGAGAGAGCCTTCTGCGCGGCACATATCATATGCACAAGTGCACTCTCTGTTCCTTCATTCTCCTATTCCGATGGGACGGCAATCCGACACGATCGGAGAGAAATCAGCTTAACGTGCTCTCCGAGGCACGGGGATGTAACACCGCCTACTTCCTAATTCCGGAAAGATATCAGAATTTTAAAAATCCTAATAGCACTTTTTGTATGGTCCGACCCGGGATTCGAACCCGGGACCTCACGTCTGTGGCTGAACATGCTTACCACTAGACCACGAGGCAGTAATGGGGTATACTACAAATTATACGAGTGGATAGCCGTCGGTATTCATCAAAAATGATGCTTTGATGTTTATTTGCTCCCCTATACATTAAATCTCTTTTCGTTCGTGAACTATGTTAGACTGCATCTGTTACCCATTGGTAAAATGAGCCAACATACTTGTTGGCGTAAAAGAACCTACGATGTACGTTCGCATCACATAACGTTATGTATATTTAGTATGTGGACCAAACGGGTATACGCCATAAGGTGCTAATATTCACTCTCTAGGGATGTACCTTTAGGTTCATGTCGTCCACCTCTATATTCGAGAGGTTTATTAAAACCTCTTTTCTAGGAAAAATCCATCTTTATACAACGTGAGATTTTTTTAACGCGCCTTGGTGTCATAAGATGTTGATCATAGCAATAAAACTATTTTATGGACTTTATGGCGGTTTATTTAATTATTTGACTAGCCCGACGTTTCATATTTCAATAATTAAATAAATCGTAATCAGATCTGTAAAAGTAGTTATATTGTAATTTTATCACGCGTGTCAAAAGAGCCATACATCGTAGGCCAATCAGTCAGTCGTCGCGGTGTGAACGATTGTATATACCTATGTGCACGGTAACAAAACTCGTGTGAACGAGTACGAGTAGGCCCCTTATGCAGCCCATGCCTCTAAGGAGCCCGTATGCAGTAAATAAAAACTTTTATTACGTACTGCCGCATATCCATCTAGATCTTCTATTTCAAGTAGAGTTTCACTATCGTCCAACGCTGTCAGCACTGCAGAGTCATTACTGTTTTCATATTTGCGGCATATTTCTGATAGCTGTTGAATTTTCTGGAGTTTGTCTTTAATACGTTGGATTCTCTGTTTTAAATAATACTAATAAATAGTGTAACTGTAAGATGAACAAGGTTATATAGTGCAAGAAGGCGTAATGCCATGGGTCTCATAAAGGGAACCGTGAACATAGAAGAACACGCTAGCATTAATTACTTACGCTCCTTAATTTTTTAGAGAGAAAAAAGAGAAGTCATCCAATGAATTTGTCACGGGCTTCAAACGGAGTAGTTACCTTAATGCTAGTAAATTTCTTGTGAATAATATTGGGTTGGTACAATAAGGTCCCTGTTACACATTTGGCTAAATAGAGACTCTTCTAGTGGTTGGATTGGAAGGAGAACAGTGCAATTTGTGGCAGTTATACAATACATATTATAAACGATCACACCTCAGGTAAACCACTTTCAAGTGCCAATGAATTTGAGCCTTCCCACGCCCACTCCAAAAATAACATTTCACGAACTAGTTACTTTATCGCAGTCGCTTATAATGTATCGGACTAAGAGAAGGTAGAACCTACATGTCCGGGGCCGGAGTCTCGGATAAAAGGTTACAAAGCAGACGCAGGGACGGGGAAGACCATGACGGAGATATGATCAGATTAACGCGGTAACTGCCTAAAGGGCGAAGTTGGTGTCAAGAGCCTTCACAACCGGCGTGTTTGTATGAATAGAATATTGAATGTGGATGAACTAAAACAAATCTATAAAGATCGTGTAACATGGCACTCTGTTTGCTAATCTCTCTGTCAACCAGTGGTTCTTAACCTTTTAGTCCTGGCGGATCATTGGATGAAATTTCCACTTCACAATGGACCGACCAGTTGGTTTATTGATTTCAAAGTAATATACAGTACTAGATAAATTAGACGATCTGTGTGCTGTTGATTCTTGTTACTTTTTTATTAGCATGGCTCGCGGATCACTGCAGATAACATTAAAATAATAATAACATCAGTGGACCCACCACATCTCGTTAGTCTATTCCTGTGCTAAGTACCGTAAGGACTTGTGTTACAGGTACAAGACAACGGAAAAATGTTTAATATTTTTTTTATAACTATAAGAAATTTAATATATTTAAGATTTTGATCTTAAGACTTCATGACCTAGGCTGGGATTCGAAGCCACGACCTCCAACTATCTACATATCACCACTTTACCAACTGAACCAGACGGTCCTCCATGAACATACTTTCAGGGATCACTAGTGGTCCGCGAACCACCGGTTAAGAACCACTGATGTAGGCACTGACGTGTGTTGTTGTTTAATTGAAATTTATAAGTTTAGATAATTAGGTACATTACATTTACAGCATCTTGGCTTGAAGCGACTAAAGTAGTTAAGCTCTCACTGTCTCGTTCTCTTTCTTGTTTACATTTTTTTTTCATCTGCCGGTACCGTACTGCTAGGTCCTCCTTGCGGTTACTCATCCACTTCATCTTCGAGCACATTGAATTGTTCATCTTTGTCCACTCGTGTTGAAGAGAGTTCAGAATTTCCTTAAAATGTAATACCTAATTATTGAAGGTCATTTATCGATGTCAGTATACCTTTTTCCGCGATGTCATTGTTGAATTACCGGCATTTTTGGCCAATCCGCATTTTTATAGGTTAAAGTGCAAATGAATAGGTAGTAGATGACTACCGCCGCCTATTAGCATCCGTAAAAGCCGGGGATTTGTAGGCACGTGGCGGGCTATAACCCATATACATGGAAGAAGATTTTTCTTGAACAACCCCAAGTCGTATCGGTACGGGTGTATCGAGGGCAGTAGCTGTCTCTATCTGGTGCACACTGGTGCTAAAACCGGAAAAGTATTGAAGGGAACACGGAGGTGATGACGGTGGAGTTTACTGAAATGTTCTGATGACGGCCAAATGTCTCTTGTCATGTCCATTCCGGTCTACAGTTCATGCTATTGAATAGACCAAAGTATTAAGAAAAGGTTCTAAGCAACTGATCACTGAAATGGATTACACCTGTATTTACAAACGGTTATGAAGGTCGCCTTGGCCATTTCTTACGTATTGTCATGTCCGGCGTGAATGAATCCGGGCGTGATCCTAGCTACTTACCGATGCTTGTTGTATATGACTGTCATTCTTGAAAATCTCCTGCTGGTAAAAGTTGTCTTTCTCGTAAAGCGACTGATAGTGACCCATGATCGGGTTGTGTTTCTCTAAATACCGGTCGTATACGTCTTTTAGACTAGTCCAATACATGTCTATTTCCAGTTTCTTCGGCTTACTGAGATCGTGAATATCTGCTTCAAACTGTAATACAATAAGGAAAAAAAATAATAAAATGATTGAAGGAGAAACAGGGTGTTTAGATAAATTTAACGATCTGATTTGCTAGTAGCAGACGAAACGGACAGGCATAGGTAAGAGAGTGCCTGCATCTGCAAAGTGTTACTGCACGTGCTATTTGCGTACTGGCGGACCATTGGGGAAGGGCGTTGTTTGAGAAGGGAACGCACCCAATTTGCGTCAGTAGTCACCAAATGGCTTCGTCCTCCCGTTGCTTATTTTTAGATCTAATCTACACTATCTACATAGGAGCTACTGCTGAATTAATGAGTACCTAACAAAAAGCTTTTAAATTTTATTCAGAACACTTGGCCTCAAGATATTGATGACAGTGGTGGGTGACGAGCCTACGTTGCACGCAATGACATACTGGCGCGTGCTTGTATTGGAATACGTGGTGTAAAAGATCTCGCTGGATTGCTCCACCGTGCCACCGTGTGCATTGCATCCCCTGCACTATAGGAAAATCCGGCTCGGGTTTGGCTATGAACTGTTTCTTGAAGTAGTTTCATGGCTGACTCCTATTTTTTTCACTATAAAATGCCTTACCAGGCAGCTCAATTATCATGTTACTCAAACAGGATTATTAAAAATTTGTCACAGTGAAGATAGCAGCCAAACTTCCTGCAATCAACGTAACACGCGCGTCCGACAGCTGACACTGATGTGCTTGCAACGAGCGTGACAGTTCTCTTAATTACACCCTGGAGATCCGCAAAACATTGAGAAATAGACCCAATAATGAAAAACGTGCGTCTGCTGAAACACGCGATTCTAGTTCCCTACATAAGAACGAAAAAGAAAATGGGGATGAAAACTGGGAACACTTCGTAATTCTCATAGTTTCTTCAGATTAAATTGGTTGCGGATCCCGAGGCAGTTTTGAGCATCCCCTCTGGCTCCCTGCGATTATGTTAAATGGGTCATAGGTGGAGGCCACTGTCGATTCTGGAGACGCATGAGTAGTAGCGGGAACGTATGGTAGGCCATGTCTGTTAACAAAAAGGAACGAAAAATCTATATATTTAATGTGAATACTAATTGCTAAAAGCTTATAGTCTATAAGAAAATATAGGAAAATTAAAATAGTTCTGTCATTAGACGTTGCATGTCAGGACGTATTGAACATGCCCACACGCGATGGAGATCTGGTATTTTAATGATTGCGATGCACACGATATGATTGCGTTATTCTAAATTGAAAGGTGTAAAAGAAACACGAAGACAAGTGTTAGGACCAGTATGCTAGCGATACGCTTTAGGCAGTAGGTAGATAAACGATCGATTCTTCACACACTCTACAGATTTTGCTCGTACTGCGAGACCTGAATGGTATGTTAAGGAGTAAACTTCAATAAATAAAAAGTAGTAAATTAGCTGCGATTGCATAGGGAGTGAACTCTTCCGAGTCACATTAACTTTGAACCGAATTGTGCTTACGTCTATGTATAAGCTGTAACCTATCACCTGCCAAGTCATGCCCATATCAGCTGCCGATCCCTGCTAATAAACACATCGCTCGTTTGATAAAAATGGAGGAGATCCTATAAACCTTCGATACATGATGTGTAGTAATGACAAAGCGTGGGTATAGTTTTGGAACATTCCTAAATTCTATTTTATATACCCAAAAAATGTAGTGGGTACATTCATGAAATAAAGCGTCGCAAATATGCATGTTACTAGATTGGTTCCTCCTAGAAAGTGAAATAAAAGATAATGCCTACCTACCGCATAAATAGATAAATAAGTAGGTAATCAGATTTTGCATCAATTGGTCATAGTGCAGATAACCTATTCCCTTCTTTAGAGTACGAATTTCATAGTACGGAACCCTATTGTCTGAGTACAACTTTAATGTGGATGATATGTGATTGCGAATAGGCAGGTACTATATTTTAATTTCGCAGAATTTAGATAATATTTGCGTTCAGTGTGAAGGTGCCTTTATAAATACACCACACTACGATCACCAGTGTTAGATGATCTGTCGTAACAGTAGAAATGAAACGTTGGAGTTGTTGCTTATTCATATTTTGTATAATTTTGGGATGCCATGTAAGTAATTGCTGAAAGTTTACCTGTTCATTTCCCGGATACGATCAGTTAAACGCTGTCTTTACTATAAGTATTTGTATATCTTTCTGTCGTTAAGTAGGTTGAAGTCCTTTTATTTTAAAGGGTCTATCATGCCGAACTGAAGACGGTTACAAGGATGCGGCCATTAAGAAAATTTACAATACTTGCTTGAAGCAACAAGGGAGTAATGTTAGCAATGGCCATCAGACCGACGATAGGAGAGACGGAGAGCCAAATTGGAACAATGAATATAAATCAGGATATAGAGATGAGCGATCGGATATTAGAGGAGGCAACAGAGACCGAAATAGAGACGAAAACGATGAGAGAAACGGAATGGGCAATAGGAGTTCAAGAGGGCAAGGATACGATGCAAATGGAGGATACAAGAACATGAACAGCAGAAGTAGAAATGACGATAATGGATACGGAAGAGCAGGTCAAACAAATGGACAAAAGGATAGGCTGAATGGGAGAGACGATTTCATACAAAGTGATGAATATGATGGTGTAAGTAATTTTGAATGACTAAATATTGATAATGTGAATATGTAGTAATTAGGTAGTAGATATATAATAAAATCCAGTTTCACATAAAATAAATCACATGTTACGTTGTTTGTTGGGGTCATTCTCTGGAGTAGACCAATTTCAGTCCAATTCCGCGCAGATATGGAATTTCTAAAAATTGCCCCTTTTTCGAATATAATAACAGGTACACATAATTTGAATAAGATAATAACAGGTACAGAAACGCATGTCTAATTGAGCTAGAGTATCTTGTATTGATCTTTTAAAATAATCTATGACTTCTTCTTAAACAACTATGTCAAAAATATATATCACTAAGAATCTTTTATCTGCGAAACCGTTTCGCCTATTTGTCTTTAGTAAAAAAAATACTAAAATACTTTTAATTTCTTTTTTCATCATGGCTGAGTAGTTTTGGCGCGAAGCCACAACAAACAAACTTAATTTATCAGTTATATTTATTTATATTATTAGTATGATATTTTAAAGAACATAAATGTGCTCAACAATTTATATACAGGACCGTTTGCGATCCAACTATTACAATCAATACAATAGAAGAATGAAACGAGAAAGAAGAGTAGAAGTTAATTCAGGAAAACGCAGTCAATATAACCCAAATTCGCACAAAACCGAGGATTCCGACAATTCGAGCGAATCAAGAAACTCCAGTCGGACAGAAGATAAAGCGTGCGCTTTACATTGCTTGATGGAAAAGTTACAAATGGTAAATATAATATTTTATTCATAATTAAGAATTGATCTGCTGTAGGGGATGGCGATGTATGAAACCCAGGGGTTCATTCATGCGTTTTACGAGAGGACTTATCTGGACTCCATTGGGCTATCATCCCAGCTACAAAGTCAGATCGACAAGAGACACATATTAAGAATGCTCTCGTGGGGCCTAAATCTAAAACTTTTGGTCATACCTTCTTTATAAGTAGATACTCCTGTAAGTGTGTTATAAAGTATTAAATTTACATAACTTTATGCACTCTTTTAGTAAGAGGTAGTGCTGCATTGCAGCCGAATTAGGCCGACACTACCGGGGTGGTAACTCTCGCCCACACAACACTGCTGTTAAGTGACAAGTACGTTGTCGCGTTTCGCATCCAGCTTCGCTATGTTAGCCCATCAGGATGAGGAGGAAAGAAGGGCAACGCATCTGCATTAAATAATGCTTATGTCTATGGATGTCGGTAGGTGTTGAAAGGATCGCTTTATTTCCCCTTCTTTACTATTATAAAACTGTCTTGATCTGTTACAGACAGGAGACAACGGAATGCCCGATCGTTATTTGGTAACCCACACGATAATCAAGGACGTTAAGAACGCAGACTTGCTTGATTTCTTGCAGGAATCGATCGAGGAGTGCTTCCAAATTCTTGATAACGGTAGGCAATAAAAAAATATTTTTCTGCTGTTAACCTAAACGGAAAGAGGTTAGTTAAATAGTGGGTTATTACTATTACGCGCAGCTGTATGTTCAGCTATATGTAAGATGGCTAGTAATTTAGAACCACTCTAATTGCGAACTACATGTGTCCATTCTTATTTTTTTATAATTCCGGCAAAAAAATGTTCCTTTCTTTCTTTACCATCAGCAAAACGTCTATATAGTCATCTAGCAATAACTGATTATTTTGGGTATGAGAATGACGATATATATTTTTGTTTTTATCACAGAAAATATAGAAGACAAATGCGAGTTTGCGAAGAATATACTTCTCTGCTTATCAGAAAAGGGGAGAGCCAACTGCGACGATTGGAAAGACGACTTTCAATTTTGAATATTCCTCCTTATGTTCTTCTTATAATATACCATCTGACATGTTTGTTGTGTGTTTTTAACGGTAACCTGCTTTGTACATTTTAAAGTAGTGTAACTTTGTATCATATAAAACGTAAATTATAATATAAAACGGAAATTGTATAATTTTTAGGTCAGCTTGGGTAATGGTGCTGTGGCCCCACATTAGTTCAAGCCTTGTCGTGGCGGTGGGGCTCAGGAGCCTAGGGTGATCCGAGACACCTTTGGCGAAGCCAATTGAACCGAGGAGGTGGCGGCTCTTGGTACCCTTCCTATAAGAAGAGGGGACTAAAGAGCAGGAGGAGGCGCTGTTCTTTGTACCCCTCTTATAAGAAGAGGGGACAAAAGTGAAAAAAGTGGCGGCGCTTTTGCGCTCGAGGCAAGGGGCGAGGATGGGAACCTCACCCCATTGCACTGTCCCAAAGTCGATGGGGTTGTCATGTGCTGCGGAACAACCCCATCTGTGGAGGTGGCGTCGGTCCCTTTGGGGGCTGACTTGCCGTCGAGGTGCCCTGATGATTTGCTGTTCCGGGGCACCACACCAAAGGCGGCACTGGTGGCACTCGCGGTGGTTTTTGTTGGTATTCGGCACTATATAATGTGCCGTGAGCCCCACACATCACTGGACCCCACCCAGGACCAGTGAAGACGCGTAAATGCGTTTCCCCGCGTCAACAAAAAAAAAAAGTTAATGGTCCTATGTAACCAATAAAACAAAATTATCGCTTATGGCTCATGTTATGTACATGGTCAACTTCACAGAACTTAGTGTTTTCAGAAAATATGTACACCGCGTGAAACCGATAGAAATTCGCGCGCTACAGTTAAAGACTGCGGCCACGAGCCTGTTTTTTATATACTCACAATCAGAATCGGGTGAAATTCGTACTTAGCGGACGTCTGCCAAATTTCAAGTCTGTAGGTGCTATAGTATTAATTACGAAATCTCAGAACATTTCGTGATTTATCAGTGAGTGGTAGTTCGCTTTTTTATATACGAGTACTATAGACTTATGCCATAACAGTCAGGATCATTTTCATCAACATACCACACACGTGATGTGTGTCTCACCAGACTCATTGAAGCCTGCTATTTCAATCAAAAACTCCTGCACCTTTGGGATCCGCGGTTTTTGGACGATTTCCTTTTTAAAAGAAAACTTGGTATTTAAGTCCTCATCGTCACGTAATTACAAATTTATACTCGAAATGATATAAATAATTACCTCAAGTCTTGCATCATTTTTTGCAGTTGCTCTTTCTATTCCTTTATCCCTCTTGTGAACCTCAAAGTATCTGGTCTCTATGAACTTGATGAGCACTAATTTAAATTCAGCATTATCCTGTCTCTCAATCAAGTCTTGCTCTTCGACTTCCCAGGATGTTAGAAGCATGCTTTTCTGATTTTCGTATTCTGTTTGTAGCTTGTCAAGACGTTGGGAGCCAATTCCTTAAAGTTGTACGCGATTTTACAAATTTATAAGGTAATAATAATAATATAATAATACTTGTATTTTACTTAGTCAACGATTAGTCAACTGATGATATGGTCTAGAATCTAGATTATTATCACTTAAACCCAGATAATACGCATGGTTTGTTATGCAAATTTGTTAGGTGGGTCATACTTACTTTACCTTTGACTTTTGCCTTAGTATGTGCATATTTTGGCACCGTTGATAGTGATGAAGAACTAAGGGTGGTGTTTGGCTAAATAGGTCAAATCACCTCTCAAACACGTTCAAAACTGAGTGGGTTAGTTTTGATGATACTGTCAAGTTGGAGAGGATCCCAAAGGAAAGGCAAATTCTGCCATTAATTACTAGAGATAAGTATTAACTTTTGATAAGCCTGGGAACCTTCTTGGTAAAATATATTTTTTTAATAACTTACTGAGGAAAGAGCTCAAGTTCTCCGCATGTGCCTGGAAGGCTCGTCGATGCTGGTCGTCCGAGTCGTGGATTACTCGCACCAAGGCATCCAACAGACGATTTTTACGATCCATTAAAAAGTTGAAGCTTTTTAACATACCCTGAAATGTATATTGCCCAATCTTATTAATATGATTCAGTATCACTCCGTGGTCTCACCCGCGTAACTCCGGTTCTACTAATAGCCTCTCTCGACAAATGGACTATTCAACACAAAACAATTTTTTCAATTTAGGCCAGTAATTCATGAGGTTCTAACTCTTCAGCTTTACGTTACTACTATATATACCATAGCTTTAGTTCGCATCTTTTTAACGCATGTCCCTAGACAAATAAGCTATCATATATCTGCCTGTTCCAGTAACAAAAAATATGAACCGTACCTGAATCTCTAAAGCCATCTGATTGCATTTTATCTTCCGCAGTATGAACCTCCATTCCTGGTTTATCTTCGCCGTGTTAATTTTACTGTAGTTCTCCTCTTTCTCCAGTTTATTCTGTAATAGTGCGTATAACGTATTTGATCTTATTCTTATAATTTCGCATAAGATTCATCAGTAATTTAATGAAAAAACTTACGCACCTATTTTACTACTTCTTTTATTCGTTCACTCAGCTCAATCCATTAGGGAACTGTCGTGAAGTTATGTGTATGTCTGTGTTGTTCTACACCTGAGCGAGAGTAATACGACCTAATAAATGTACTAACCAAAAATGACTATACGGTTAATTTATACGCGATACAAGTGGGAGCGAGAGGTATCCCAGCAAAATCTCTCTACAACCTACTAAAAGACCTTGGCCTGTCGAGAACTGCAGTAAGTTCTACCTTAGAACGGGTATCTAAAGCTGCATTAGCAGGCTCCTATGAAATTTGGCTAGTTAGGGGGGGGGGGGTAAACCTGAGTAGTGAAGGTGAGTGTTGATGATCATCACAAAGAGGCCTCTTAAACCTACACCCGAAATCACAAGTCCCGGGGCTCCTGGGGTTTACTCCTTCTGCCACACGGTGGACCCGGCACCCTCACGGTGAATCCATGGAATGCTAAGAAGTTCGTCTCTCTCTCAGGGCCAGATTAACAATTAAGCCGAGACTCCTATAATAAGGCTTACAAGGGGACCAGAGAACAGGAGGAAGGGTAGCTTTTAAGCGCGGGGCAGGACCAAGTTTGTGGGGTTGTTCTGTGGTTTTGTGCGGGACAACACTTATATATAGGTGGCGTATATAATACCACTGTTTTGCAGTCCGGGAAATTCGATGCGTTCGCTGCGAAGGCGTCCATGCATCGGGGACTGCCCGCTGCCGAGAAGAGATATTCCGACCTGCGCCAACTGCAAAGGCCCGCACACGGCCAATGACCGACGGTGTAAGGCCTTCATTAAGGAGGCCATGGCCATCCAAAAGCCCATCCAGGTCGTGAAGGAAGACCACTTTCAGCTGGTCCCACATGGCCGACACCACGCCGCCCCTGCGCCCGTACGGTCCAGGCCCGTCTCTTACCGCCCCGGCCAACGACCCCAAACCCAGGCAGGTTGCGACGGCCAAACCCAAGAGGAGGTGCACACGCAAGAGGAAGCTCCACGCTGTGGCCGTCCAAAGCTGCCACTCCGAGACAGCCGTGACCGCAGTGCGCCGAGTACCCACACAGACTAGGGACCCGGAACACACACGCTCAACAACACGCGCAACGTGCTTGGGGACGGCGGCCAAGTGTTGTTGGTCGGCGACCTGAACTCAAAGCATCCAGCTTGGGGATCGGCCGTCACGAACAACGCTGGCTTCGGAAGCACGCGGCTACACGCTGCAAGGGCCACCGTGTCCTGCTCACGTGCCTACGGATTCCCTGCGTACCCCGGACGTTCTGGACATCGCCATACACCAGAACCTCACCACCAGAGAGAGGATCGACTGGGCCGTCTATCAGGATAGCCTAGTCGACTTCACCATCACCGGGCAGCTGTCTACCCAGACGAGGTGGAGGCCGCCACACGCCGCTTAACGAAAAAAATCCGGGAGGCGCAGGCGGTGGCGAGCACCGTTGTACCGGTGATAGCCCGACGGTGGGGTGAGCTCACCCCGAGCCTACTGTCAGACTGCAGAAGAAACAACAGATGAGGAAACTCTGGGTCCGCACCCGCTGACCGAAGATCAAGGCACAAATCAACAAGCTGGCCGAGGAAATGTCTGTGAAGGTGAAGGAGTGTCGCGGAGCAGGCTGGGAGAGTATAATCTTCCATGCGAAAACGACACTAACCTGCACGCCCTAAACAGACGTCTCACGAGGCTATAAATCACCACCAGTCCACTCCTAGACACCACAGGCGCCGAAGTGCTCGCATCACATCTACACACTCAGTTGTCACCACATCCAGCGGCGCCGTCATCGGGAGAGCACCACGAGCAGGTGGAGTGCTGCATTCGAGAGCTCCTTCAGAGCCCGACTCCGCCGCTCAGCGGGACGGATTTCATCTCCCGCTCTGAGATGAGAAAAGTCGCACTTCACCTCTCGAGGCGCAAAGCTCCAGGACACCATGACATCCCCCCCCCCCACAGCGCTGGTGATGATGCCAAATGATGCCTAGGCAAGCAGCCGTGGCTCTCACACAGATCGCTAATGGCATTCTCCGGACGACGCACTTTCCGGAGACCTGCAAAAAGGGGAGGGTCATCGTTCTGCCGAAGTCGGGCAAGCCCCGAAGCCTGCTCGGAAGCTACCGGCCGATAACGCTGCTGTCGCACATCGCGAAGTTGTTCGAGAGGCCTCTGCTTCGGAGGCTGAAGCTGTACATTCCCATAGGGGATGAACAGCTCGGCTTCCGGAGCGGCCACTAGACCACGTTACAACTGATGCGGTTGATCTACCACTCGTCTGTAGAGCTGAACAAGGGGAGACACTCTGTCGCGGTCTTTCTCGATATGGAGAAGGCCTTCGACAGGGTCTGGCACCCGCGGCCTCCTGTACTGTTGGTGTTCACCGGCGTCTCGCTGGCGCTTGTGAGACTAGTGGCGCCATTCTTGGAAGATAGGACTTTCCGGGTAGCGGTGGAGCGGAGGCACTCCTCGGTGAAGGCCATACGCGCCGGATTTCCAAGGGTCAGCTGCCTATCGTCTTGCCTGTACGCGGCCTACACCAACGATATCCACACACTTAATGATCCCACAGAAGAGGTTGGGGCGGATGTCATGTTTGCGCTATTCTCCAATGACAGCGCATACGTCACCTCGTCATGAAAGCCGGAGCTCGCAACTGGGCGCATGCAGGACATGCTGGACCGGTGGCTCGATGAGTGGCGCATGTCCGTCAATGTGGATAAGACGACGGCGCTATATGTCAGCTAGAGGCGCTCCATGCCAAAGTTTAGAGGCCAGAATGTGTCTTGGGGAATCCCCAGTCGTATATCTCGAATGCAGTATCGACCGCGCGCTGTGGATGGGCTCGCAGGTGGACCGAATGGTCAACCAGGCGAGAACAGCCCGCGCGTTGCTGTGGCTGGTACTTGCGTTCGGACTTCCTAACTTCCTACACGGACGAAACTGGGGATTTATAAGACATCTCCGGTCACACCTCACTTACGCCGCCCCCGCATGGTACACGCCCACCTCCCAGGCCCATACGGGTCATCACGGGAGCCGGTCGCTACGTCCGTAATGATGTGATCGCGCGACTCTTCGCTGGATGAGTTTGTGGTTCGATTGTCGAGCGCTACGTTCAATAGGGCAGACAATGGACCGCATGCTCACCTACGCGACCTGGCCCCGCTGCACGCGCGACCACCTGACGGGAGGCCGTATCCGCGTGAAATCCCACTCCCGTGATCCACCAAGCGGACTGGGGACTGTGTGTCTGGCAATCCGGACGAGGATCATACATGCACATGCATAACACACCCAAATCTGTACTCACCAATAATCGTAGCACACCACACAACACAAAGGCCCTAGACAGGCCTTCATTCCCTCTAAGCCCATAAGTCACGATGGCAAACCCGCAGTAATGCGGCCCCTTTACCTAAGGGATGGATAGTCGTCCCCTTGCGATTTAACGCGGGTTATGAGGTTCGCCTCGGTGCCCGTAACCCTCGCAGGGCAACCTGCGAAGACGAGCAGAAGTAGTAGTCTTGCCGTCGTGCACTTTTGATATTGCTATCTCTCTCCCTCTATCTCTCTCGCTCTCTCTCTCTCTCTCTCCCTCTCTCTTCAGAGGCTGCAAGATTGCATCCGAATTGGTTCTAGTGGGTAATCCAACAGCACTACCCTGTACCGTGAGGCCGACTCACCACCGGACTCCATCCAGGACCACCAACAACGCGTAAATGCATTTCTCAGTGTCACAAAAAAAAACAGGTGATCTAGTCTTTGCCTATTTTGAATAAAAAAAATACCTTAATAAACCTATCGATGAGCTCGTACTTCCGCCTCCTCGCCTCCTCCTCCATGTCGGCGCGCTGCTGCAGATATCTGGCGCGCTCCTCATCAGACATGCGCGCCAATTTGTTCACTTTCGTCTTCTTTGGCATTTTCTTCTACTGGTCTGTTGTAAGCATATTTAACAACGATATAAGTTAATTTTAATATTAATTTCAACTTAAGAATTATTTTCAGAAATTAACATCTTGAAAATAGATAACTAGCTGCGTGCGCGGAAAAGTGTGACGTCATTGTAACGATCGGAGAGAGCGTAATAAGTCGTCTCTTTCACTACATCTGGCGATGCGTCACAGATCAATTATTGAATTTTTATAGTGTAAAATTGTGTCGTCTGTGAACCGTCAGACAGATTTTCGATCAAATAAATCGACAAACTAGATTTAATCCGAGATATTTAAAAGAGCTATCATATCAAATATTTAAACAATAATCATTGCTTTACAATAATACGTTTTAAATTAATAATATAATAATAAATCAAAAATATAATAATACCGAGTTATTTACTTGCCTATTCAGGTTTAAATAAATACTTCTGTAAATATTAATACTGAAATACTAGAACTATCTTAGTGAGATGAATAAACCTTACTACAAGTATATTGATCAAACAAGCAGGAGTTACTGCACAACGACGTAAACAATACGTCATATCAGCCGACCTGGGGCTTTTCTGCAGGGTAATCTACTATTTAAAAAATTGTCCTCTTGTCTTAAAAAAATGTGAAGAAAATTTGAATACATAGTTACAATTTCTTTTTTAAAGATTTTTCAGACTTTAAAACTTAGGACAAACTAGAAATAGCCTTTTAACGATTATTATTATTATTTTAGTCGTTAAATAGCTACACACCACTGGACCCCACCCAGGGCCGGTGAAGGCGCGTAAATGCGTTTCCCCGCGTCAACAAAAAAAATCGTCTAACGTCCGGTCTACAAATGAGGATGTAGGGCAATAAAGGCCACGGTTCCAGAGACAGGAGCCATCCAAAATAAAAACAATTTAGCAGATTTTTTTTATTTTGGATGGTTCCTGTCTTTTTAGCAGAGCACGCTACTATATGCGGACCCTCATAGTGGAAATATATATCATCATGATTAGATGAAGTCGACTTTAGGGTACCGTACATCAAAAGGAAACAAACGCAACTCTTACAGGTCTGTCCATCTATTTGTGAGTCTGTCTAGGGCTTTTTTCGGAACAGGTGGATGTGAAATTCATGTCGTACACCAAGTTCAGCAATGCCTTGAAGCACAAGAAATATCATGTGAAGTTAACGCAAAGAAAAATTACGGACGTTTGTGCACATTTTTTATTAAATTGTACGGTACATATTCTAAAACAGAGCATAGCAGCTGGACACCACCTGGCTGGCCTCAATTTTCTCATCTTGTATACGTCATTGCTAGCTTGTACAGTCTCTGCATTGATTAAGGGGCATTGGAATTACTCCTCTACTTCTGATAAAATTCGTTGCCGGTCCCAAGACACGTTTTTCCTCCGTGTTCATTTCAATGGGTTCATAGTGTATGCCCCTCGATCCCTGGAGTCACCGGAATTGCAGTGGTGGGCATTCTAAAACTATAGTGCATTCATA
>JAFELO010000883.1:51507-73697 GCA_017140195.1 Eumaeus atala
TCATACACAATGTGTGTAGAACCTATTTATAAGACTTATATAAATTGACAAATTTATATTTTCGGTGAACGAAATATGTCAATTTGTAGTAAAATGCTGAGTCTAAACTCTCCTTGATTACGGAACCGGTGTGGCCCGGTCCGAGTCACACTTGGTCGGTTTTTTAAATTGTGAGTGATGTAGATACTTCCCTAGCATAATTGAAATTGTTGTCATGGTGACGTTAACTTACCATGCGTAACTAAAACAAATATCATTTGCTATCATCGTCTGTTTACTGTTTAGGAAACTGGTTATATATTCGAAAGCGACATTTATTTGTATACAGAAGCTAACAAAAACTACAATGGATTCTCAGTCAGCGGGAACTCTACAGTCTTCGACGTTCTCGGAGAGCTCCATGGTCGACAGCAGCAGATCAGGCGATGACACAGAACAGGAGGAAACTGAAGACTTTACGAAGGATAACTGTAATTGTCTCATTCATTTTTTCATGTATAGTGAAAGGCGTAAGGAGGCATGATTATTAAATTGCCCAAATAATCTCGCTCCAACTTGCTTTTAATGCGAAATCTTCAACATTAACCTTAAGCGGTCATTAATAATACACAATTGACAATTCGTATCATAAGTTTTGGCTAAAATACTTAGGCAATGCTTGATTAGACAAGTTACAACAGCCTTTATCGATATATATTTATTATATATTTATATATATTTAATAATTTAATTATTTAACCAGCTCAACGTTTCAGAAGCTGTACAGCAACCATGGTCAGTAGTAATAATGATAATGATAGTAGTGTAGTACAACATTCACGTAAACCTAAGGCATCAATATTGATAAGACAAGGTTAAGGTCTTAAATCGAGTTGCCGGTATTTAAAGATTTTGTGAATTGGGGTTTCTAGAGGGGGCTTATCTATAATTATATTATTATAATGAAATTTTGGTTGTCGGAAGTGCGTGGATTTAAAATTTTCATGTTTCTATAGCCATACAATACTTTTTGATACCCATGTGACACGTAAAAAAATAGTCTAAACACGGGAGATAGGTGTGCTGCTCTTTGCTTGCTAGGTAAAATTTAGTTTTCCAAGGCAGTGTGCTCGTTTACTTCGCTCGCTCGCTCAAGTTATACATAGCCTATCCCTTTTTTTTGTTGCAGCAAAGTACTCAATTTCAGTTGAAACGTTACAAAATTTTACTCCTACTCTACTCTATACTAAACAATAGAAATAAAAAACGGCGCGTCTCCGGCAGTAAAAAATTGCATGATACCACCAGATGGTAGCCCCCACTATGCCTCCCCTCCCCATTCACAATATCTTCAAATTGAGGGGATTCGATTTAAGACCGCATAATAAACGCGTTAATCTTCGTTGATGGACAAGGAAATTAAAACGTGGAACTGCAATAGGATCTGGCCTGTACGCCCTGGAATGGTCGGTACATGCTGCATTCGTAATTAAGCGGACGAGGACGGCGTCAGGCTCGGATCTCGAAAACTACAACGTTAAAATGGCCGTGGATATATAATTAATATATCAATAGTTTTTGGCACGGCAAAGGTTTTGCCAGGTTTGCTGACCCTTATCACTTAGGGGTATAAGAATAGGTATATAAAATTTGGCAAAAATCGGTGAAGCCGTTTCGATGTACTGAGAAATAAAAAAATTGAAAATTCTGTAACAAAAGGTAGAACAAGTAGCATGTAGTATAGATGATGGTGAGTAATTTTACAATAAAAAGAAAAAAGAAACAAAACAAAGCCGTGAAGTTATAAATATATCGTTTCAGATTTTGAAACTAACGATGCTTATTATCGTCCGCACGGATGATGGTATAGCTAATAATTGCCACCCCTTATGCTTTCATCCATATGGGTCACCGTCTTTTCAAAACCACAGGATCTGCGATAGCACAGTCATAACATTTGAGGCGATATCATGTTAGTGAGAGGTACCTCCCCGGTCGTGTAAGCCCGGTTTGTCTGCAATACGTGCTGCATTGCCATTGCACCTTAGGCGAAGTACTCACAAAGTGGTAAAACTCAAAAAAGTACGCCTGTAGTTTGTGTATGATGGAAATATTTGAAAACGATAAAACCACATTACACTACGCGTCATTCGCCCGCGTTGTATTAGGCAGCCTTGGCGGCCTCTGCCCGCCGTTCTGTCTGACCAATTCTACTGACCGAGTCTAGAGTTTCGAAATAAAAGAATTTGCGGTTTCTTTTATTTCAAAACTTCGAAATAAAAGAAACCGCAAACCACCACCGCAGCAGGCGCGGGAAAAAATCGCTCCGTGAGTTCTTAGTGTTACTAAAATATCTGTTTCTCTTTCTCTTATTTCTCTAGTGTATCTTCTCATGACATCGGGGCCAATTGGTGACTACCGACATCCACATATGCAGATGCATAACAAATATCAATTACTTTTCCAGCTACGAGTCCCATTGATCTGGAATGTAAGATCCAAGCGGAGAGGATCACGAAGATCTTGGACGAGGCCGTTCAGAAGACGAAGCTGGCTCTGGGCCTGCCGAAGCTTGTGCAGGAGTACCACACCCTGAACTCCCTGCTGAAACCGCAGCACATGGACGATCTGATATACATATTCGAACAATACGACCACCCGCTCTTCTCAAGCAGCCTCATGAACGTGTCTGCGATGGAGGACATTAAAAATGTATCATAATAAATTTTACAGTACGGATAAACCAAAAGTCGATCTTAATGGCTACCGACTTTCACAGAATCAGCATAATCATTGTTATACAGATGTGTTGGCCTCCCATCCAATGGGCTATAGAATGCATAAAAGAGAGGCCGCTAGAATGCTACATTTGCTTATTTTGGATTTTAACTACGTGTTATGGGCTAGTAAAATTACCAATTGTGTCTTCAGACGTTTTGACGTATTTGTCATGTCGCCTTCCTCTTCTTGAAATTTTATTTTTAACTCGCAATTAAGTTGGTTATACTAATTTATTTAATTTTTTAATAGAATCTGTGTATTATTTTTATTCGGGGTATAAATTGTACAAGATCTCACCTGTAATGTACGGTCGCCTTGTTTTCAGGGTGACCTACAACTGAAAACCAGATTGAACCCGGAGCTTGGGCATTTAATGTATATCATGAGCAGCTATCCAGCACTGAAGAGCAAAACAGAAGAAATTATAGAAGAGGTATTTCATACTTCTTTTCGAAGTCAAGGGATCAGGACAGAGGAATCAGAAAACAACACAAGTGATTTTGTAGCAGGGGCTAATCCCAACACGATACGCGATGCCTAGCTCAAATAATAACACCGTACTGGTTTGATATTCTGAGATTATCGGGCGAGATTAACTTAATCCGTCGGTAAAGGGATGGACGGCCGCCCTGTTCATGATCGTCTCCATGAGTCAAGCGCTGAGACAAAATCCTCTACAAGTGCCATAAGTTACCATCGACGTCAGAGTCAGTGAAGGACAAATCCCTGTGGCCATGATAATTATTGTTAACTTTGTTATTAAAAAGATTCTCAAATCGCGATGCATCACTCCCATGAAGACTGGCAAAGTATAGCTATCTCTTTCACTTAGAATCGGAGGAAGCAGTGAACTGACCTAGGTTAGAAAGAATATAGCATGCTGATTGGCATCAGTTAATTCGATAGTAGTTGTGAATGTAAATGAGGCAAGTAATGTGAGAGTCGCGATATGGGGTTCTCGGTGTGTGGGTGTGTGGGTGTGTGGGTGTGTGGCTGTGTGGGTGTGTGTGTGGGTGTGTGTGTGTGTGTGTTTGTGTGTGTGTGTGTGTGTGTGTGCGTGCGTGCGTGTGCGTGCGTGCGTGCGTGCGTGAGTGTGCGTGTGCGTGTGCGTGTGCGTGTGCGTGTGCGTGCGCGTGCGCGTGCGTGCGCGTGCGTGCGCGTGCGTCTCTCAATCAAAAGTCTTGTTACACGGTGTTTACACAACACAACAAACAGTTACCTGGGACTAACGACGTTGCAACTTCATCCATGGGATCATTTATAATCACGAGCATCATCATTCCATTTCGCCACTGGACATAGGCCTCTCCGGCACCACTGAGTTCTTCACATCAGCTCTTCACCATCATTACTATTATTTTCGTATCTACATTTACAATATTGGTAAAAATCTAACAATAATTATAGTAGTATGAAGTGGCGAGGTCCACGAAACAGTAAAAACTAGTTCTTTTGTCCAGCAGTGGTCGAAAACAGGTTGGTGATGATGACGATTAAAACAGTACACATTATATTTACAGATGAAAGCTGACTGTTCACTCCAAGAGGTAATTTGTCTTGCTAAAAGTAAGTAACAAACTCGCACTAACTATAAATAGCGTACGGCGCACAAACCCACTCCTACTACTGGTGGTGGTGAACAGGGCTCACTGTTACTGCGGAACCTGACTGCCCCTCACGCCACACACTCTCCTGCCGCTAACCCTACATCCACGGTGTCGCAGCGAGCTACCTGTCCGACAAACACTCCTACTACTGATAGTCTTCTGCGTCCCCTGCCGGGTGCAAGGGACAGACACACTCCTACTACTGATAGTCTTCTGCGTCCCCTGCCAGGTGCAAGGGACAGACACACTCCTACTACTGATAGTCTCCTGCACACCATGCCAAGCGCGTGGTACAGACACTCCTACTATAGATAGTGCAATCCACGGAGACGCGCCCCACTATTCCTCCTAATCGTTTATAATATATGTGTACAATGTTTGAGTGTTATCGGTACACATTAATTTCCTATGAGTGCACGCGCACACTACAATAAATAGACCAATTAAGAGAAAGCGTCACGGTTGACCGTGCACACATATGTTATAAACGATTAGGAGGAAAAGTGGGGCGCGTCTTCGTGGATTGCACTATCTATACTGATAATCTAATGTGTCCCACCCCGAGTGGATGGGACAGACACACTCCTAGTACTGATAGTCCCGTGCGTTCCACGCCGGGTGCGTGCGACTGACACTCCTACTACTGATAGTGTCCGGTGACCAACGCCAGGCACTTGGGACAGACCCACTACTGCCATTAATAGTCTTCTTATTAATTATGTACTTTAGTACATAGTTTAATAATTAATTATATCCCGGTATAATTTTATGCCGGGTTGTCTACTTAGATTTTTTTCTCTCACTTCGTTTCTTCATTTAGAGTCCAGAGATCCGGCCAGGGTTACAGTACCTCAGGACGTTGGAAGATTTTCGAGAGCTGATGATAAAGCAGCTGGATACCACTGCTGAAGAGGAACTGGCATCGGAATTGCACACGAGGAAAATAGAAGCATCTAATGAGAAATTAGTGAAGAAAATAGAAGGTTTACTTTCCATTACTGCAATTTATTGATAGCTAACGATCCGCCACCACTTCGCTCATGAATTTCTGGGCCAGATCCCGTTTTAGAAATTAAAGTTAGCCTATTTCCTGTCCTACAAGCTCCTCTATCTTTCAGGGAAAGTGTCATCAATACCAGTCTAGCTGTTCTAGAGATGACTCCGTATAAATAGACTGACAGACGTACAGTAATTTATGAAAAAAATGTGGTTTCGTATTACACAGCGTGAATTCTAAAAGTTCGGACATCCTTAGGACACGGGAAAAATCAAAACGATGGCGAGATGAACTGGACTCCTTCCGGATAGAGCTACATAGGGCCACCTATCTAGCTCTAAACAAAGATATTTGGAAAGGGAGTAGAGAGGCCTTAGTCCATCAGCGGGCCCAACCAGCTACTATAATAATAAAAATAAATAATAATAACAGGAGAAATAAAATAAAACAAAAATATTGCTTAAGTACGTAGTAAACTTCATTGAATTTAGTGTCTTTATTTTACACCGCGTTATATCGAGAGAGGGTGACTAACAGCCTAAGAATAGAAAATGTAAAGACCATTAGGTAAAATTAGTATATACTTTTTTTATATATTCGGATTCAGAATCGAGTAAAGATTACGCTCATTTGTATTATACAGTGTCTTACTAAACACCCTGTGTAGTTAGTACAGGTATTTGTATCGATAAAATAACTGTTACAGTTGAAAAACCTACGTATTTTCAAATCATATACTAACACTTCAATTTAATTGTTGATGTAAGCCTACGACCTACGCCTACCGACGCCACATAGACCGCATC
Organism: Eumaeus atala; assembly: GCA_017140195.1. Taxonomy (NCBI): domain Eukaryota; kingdom Metazoa; phylum Arthropoda; class Insecta; order Lepidoptera; family Lycaenidae; genus Eumaeus; species Eumaeus atala. The sequence continues at coordinate 57,678 of JAFELO010000883.1, forward strand.
ACCGTCACGTAAATGCGTTGCTTTCCTTCCCTACTTCCTTCCATTGGGGCAAACGGGTACTCAGAAACCACACGAATGGCGATAACATAGCCAACATTTCACGGAAGGTCATGTGAACGAGACCTCCCCGATTCTGCTGGCCCAATTCAGCTGCAATGCTACCTTTTACTAATTTGATATTCCTGAACAGATTATACGAAAACATTGAAAGTAGAAAGTGAAAACTTTCGAGAGACGATGTCAATAAAGAAAGAGCTGATCGCGAAGTTGGAGAGGGAACTGGAGATGCTCGAGCGCGACGCGGACGTGAAACTGAAGAGGAAAATGTAAGATTATTTGTAGATGTAATATAATATAATATATTATAATATAATATGATATGATATGATATGATACGATACGATACGATACGATACGATACGATACGATACGATACGATACGATACGATACGATACGATACGATACGATACAATACAATACAATATAACACAACATAACACAATAATGTCGTCCAAACCGATTTCCGCTAAGGCGGCTACCTCAATGGCATACTCAGCAGGAAAGTCACCAGTCTATCGGTTTTATGTAGAATACATTTCGGAGAATGTACGTAACGACTTATTCCACCTTCTTCTTTCTTCGTTCGTGCAGCCAGACGCTCGGAGACTCGACATCGCTATACTGTAGATATCCCAGCCACGCGCACGAAAAGATTCGAGTCGACATTCTTATTACGTGCGGCTAAGCCGTGGAATTCGTTTCCAGCTTCTGTGTTTCCTTACTCCTACAATGTAGGATTCAATCAAATCACGGGTCAACAGGTACAGGCAAGCGTGCTCCATCTTCGGTCGCGTCATCACTTCCCACTAAATGCGGATGTGGCCAAACGCAAGCCTATTAATTATTTAAAAAAATATTAGCCAGGAAAGTGTCCCGCGACTACATGTTCATATAGTGCAATATTTGTGCGCAGGCGCAAGAGCTTTATTCCTTTATTCTCCTATTCCGATGGGGCGTCAGTCCGACACGACCGGTGGAAAATCAGGCGCAGGACCGAAGCCAGATCGGTCGTCTTGGCGTTCATTGAGAGAGGCCTATGTCCAGCAGTGGACCGATAAGGGCTGATAATGATGAAAAAAATGATGATATTAACTTGCACTGCAAAATAATTTTGTGTCTGAAAACTACTAATAAATGTCGAGTAGGGGACACACAATTTATTAAATGTCGAGTAGGGGACACACAATTTATTAAATGTCGAGTAGGGGACACACAATTTATTAAATGTCGAGTAGGGGACACACAATTTATTAGATTCTTCTGCCGACTGACACTCGATAGCATGGTTTCGTGCCGACTGGCACTAGGTATGAAGGTTTGGTGCCGGCGGGAGACTTGTCCACCTTGCGTTCTGTGTGTTCGCGTCATGCTGACACGACACTCATATATGTGTGTATACAGTAGGTCTTTTTGGAAAAGAAAATTAAATAAGAATTATCTAATAAACTGTGTGTGGACAGGATGAGGTATGGTGACAATTAAATTTACACAAAAAATGTTACGCAGGCAATTGTGTTTTTAGTCTACTGTCTGAACGCGACATGGTGCTGGCGAGTCGAGCTCACGCGGTCAAACAGGAGATACTACAGGAGGAGGAGGCTGAGACGAGGGAGGCGTACGAGAACCTGCTGCGCACAGACCTGGCGGAAGAGAAGAACCTGAGAATGCGCAGGCATGTCGTTTCATGTATTTCTCAGCCCATTATTTGGACCATTGGAGGGGAGGAAGACAGCAGTGCACTGCATCCACATAACAATAATCCGGATGCTAATGGATGAAAGGATGCCAACGCAACGGCATAGTAACTATACGGACGTTTATGGGTATAAAAAGTCATCAAAAGGCTTCGATTTCTCGTTTGTCCCCCTATTATATAAATAGGACGACAACGCTTTGTGTGGTAGTCTATTTTCGTTGATAGTTGGCACACCTGTGAGGTTATAAAACCAATAGTGTGCATAAGAATTTCCGCAGGTTCAAAGTGGAGACTCAGCTACTGTCGTGGCTGCAGAAGTACGACCTGGAGATGGGGGACAAGCAGATCGAGCTGGACGACTTCACGGAGAAGTATGACGAGGAGCTCCGGAAATGTGAAGATCTGGAGGTGATTATTTTTGGATAAACAATTTTTTTATAGTATTTTGTCCCAATGGAGCTACAGAAGCCTTTGGACGAGTACCGATGCCCATAAATATCCGCATAATGTCCATGCAGATGCGGCCAATGCACCTTCCTTACGTCCTACCCTCCAACGGACCATTTAAATACACTTCCCCAATTAAACAAACATTACAATAAAACCAATTTTACGGATTCTATCGCGGTTTATTTAATTATTTAACTAGACCGTCGTTGCAGAAGCTTTATAGCAACCATGGTCATGGGTTTTCGCACAGACTCAATATTTAAACAAACAGTTTGGAAGTGACCTTTTTCAGTAGCGTCAGGTCAAGGGGAAACATTGAGTTCGTGTCCGCAACATGCTCCGTAGTACAGAAGTGTGGCTCCAATTTTTTGTCCTACTCGGCGTAGGATAAGTACTCATGAAGCGGGTTTCACCCGCGACCGCCGCGGTTTCGGGCTCGTATGTTTCTATAGAATGCAAATACAACAATAAGAATTCACGATGCGTTATTCGCCCACTGTGTACAGGCTTATATTGGGTGCCGAGGCGATTTTATGATAGGTTGTCGGTCTGGACTTCAACCTTCTTTCTTACTATCTTACGATTATCAGCGGCTGCTGTCACCACACAAACAGGTGGTCTCGTGAGATGAGAAATAAGATCGTATACCGGCGCCGCAGCGGGCATTGGAAGTAATAGCTCCGTGAGTGCTTAGCCTAACGTAGCTGAGCTGGCGCTACAAGTGTTTGCTGCTAAATACAGGTCATTGTTACTTGGAAGAATGAGAATCGGACCTAATGAAATAATTTCCCGTTTAAAAGTGTCCAATTTTAGAGGGAAGCTAAAGTGTACAAACTTTACAGACATAACATTGTAACCAATATTTTGTGATTAATGTTATACACCTTTTTACACTTTTGTCTTGGAATAATTAATAGGAGAATAATTGGTGTATATCAGTTTAAAAATTACCCAGATCAAGTTACATTCTGATTTAATCAGTGACGTAAATATCTTGGTTGCGGTCCGTATCGAATCCATCATATGCCCCCTGCGTCCCAATTAAAAGAAACTTCAGCAACGAATAACTTCTTAGGTTTACGCGAGTGTTACACGTTTTTTTTTTTTGATGACAATTGTCATCTCAGTCCACCCGTGACCATGGTAGCTGTAAAGATTCTGAAACGTCGAGATCGTAAAATACTTAATAAAATCAGTTAAGGTAGTTTTGTTGTAATTCACAAATTAATGTTATGTTCCAGCTGTGCGGATTGTTCTATCAGATGGAACAGGATAAAGTGAAGCTTAACCAAGGGCGGGACTAGCCTCGGGATAGGGCCCGTGGTATTTTGCTGACTTACCCAACACCAAAATTGGCAACTAACTTTCTTCACGTGTTGTAGCTTCAGCTCGAGGAACAGGACAAGGAGTTCATCCCGCTCATGGAGGAGAGGGACAAGGAGTACCACCAGGAGATGGCGGAGAAGATGAACAAGTTCCTCATCGAACACGCGGCGAGAGTCATCCAGTCGGCGTGGAGGCAGGTGCTTGCGAACCGCGCGGAGAAGAAACGGGTAAGGTTTTAGTATAGGTTGGCGTGAGCAGCCGGAGACTTTTGTTGTGCACTGATGGACATAGACATCCGTAAAGTTGTAGAAAGATGTGTTGCCCGCCTGAAAGAGGTAGTGCCATGCTGTATTGCAGCAGATTTGATCCGACATTGGGTGAGGGGGGGGGGTAAGAAGGTGGACAATACGTTTGCGAGAAAATTATGTCTATGAGGCGCTGGTAGTCTTCAAAAAGCTCCAACTTCTTATTATTTACATGTTATCTTCTGTGTCTAGAAACCATCTCGGCTAAAGTGTGTTTTAATTTGTGTCCATTTCTCGGTTTATTTTAATGCGGTTTAATGTTTGTACTGTTTTTACCTGCAGCAAAAAGGAAAAGGAAAGAAAAAGAAAAAGGCTTAATTTTATGTTCCTCTGCCCACGCCTCCTGCTTTTATTCCTTATATTTTGCACTCTTCTTCCATTTTATTGTTTGTTCATTTAATAGCTAAAGAAGCTGCGTCAGAAGCAAGCCGCAATTGCCGCAGCTGCGGCAGCCGCTGAAGCTAAACAAAAGAAAAAAGGAAAATAAATTACTTCATTTTATAAGAACTTTCACTTTATTTTATATGACACTTCGAGGATTTATACAATAAGCACCTAAAATTCTAATATATTTATGTGTGTATAATGTGTATGAGGCTGGTGAGAGTACGTTGAAAAGATTAAATAGCGTAACATATTCATGCATAGAACATTGTTTTTTTCGTGATACTTTCGTGATACCGAAGGTAAGCATTGTATTTTTTTTAAAATACAGTGCTTACCTTCTTATACACATAATTGTTATACTAATAAAAAAACTATTTGTATTTTAAATTGTTTAATCATTCTACACATATAATTAAATTCATATATTAAATCAGCAGATCAGATATAACAGAAGATTCTAAAAATACTACAAGGTAGTAGTAACACACTAAATATTTTTTTTACACATTTTTATATAACTTTCTATCATTATTTTTCAGTCAATAATCATTTTACTTATATAATTTGTGTAAATATTATAGCTGCTTGTACTTATTTCAAAATGAATTCTATATTTAATAATAAAGTAACAATATTAATATTACATCGATGCTATTTAAGTTTCGTTAAAGCGAATACGAAGCCATATATGCTCGAGAATGTAGGGTCCTTTTGAAATGATTTTGTCTATTATCATATGTAAATGAAATTCTGCGTTTCTATAAAAAATGTATATGAGGCTATTGCTTAAATGTTATGATATATTTCGTGAGCCAGTGACGGTATATCGCCAAACAGATGATCATGACTAAATGTTGACCTAAAACTCTTTAATGGTGACCACCACAATGTGTTCAATTTGTCAGGGGTTCTACCCGCACACGCTGTGAGGTTGCTGCGCGGTTTTTCTAGTGTGACGCCTGAAATAATAGTTTCTTTCGGGCGTCACACTATAAGCATTGTTAATTAGCTATAAATGCAGCAGTTTTCGGAATCCCTTGAAATTGTGCTTCAAATATGATTCATAATGTCAGTAGACTGTGGTGATTTTTTTGGACTTGTGTACTACGGCTTGAGAAATGATTTAAGGCATGCTGTAAGTGCAGAATCTAAGGAGTAAAGTTGAGCGTAACACCCGCGCAACATGTGGCTTACGGCTCAATTTACACCGCGGTGGCAGCGGCGAGCAGTTCCAGTGTATTTTTTTTATTTTCAAGGACCACAAACAGTTAGATACCTACATTAGGCAAGATTAAATAAATTGAATAAAATGTTATACGAAACAAAACTATAGCTACAAATAAGACATAAATAACAGCTTCCCCTAAAATTGCGTTGAAATTTATTCACTTTTAGTACAAAAGAAAAAAGTAATTCAAATCAACTTTATGAATAATTAAAAAAAAAGGAAAAAAGAAGAATGAAAAAATTATGAAGCGGGAGTCATCCGCTGCCATCTCAGTGTGAATTGAGCCTACATTCCAGCGCGCCTTTCTCGTCAGAAGCATATTGGTTAGAGTGTAACTGCATGTCAGATTTGACACGTTTTGACACCCCCAACTAATAAACGTTATATTATTATAAAGCCCCTTAAGGCTAAACAACAAGCTGTAACAAGGGTATCTATTTGTGTATACCTAATCTTATTTGCTATACACAATATTGAAAGCTTAAGCTAGGTTTTCCTCGAATGTGGTTCCGTCACACAGCGGACATAACGCATTGTTCAGCGGTGAATGACGTCGCTAGAACGTTGATTACGTAAACCAAATAGCAGTTTCGTAAATAGCGGAGACCGATAACGTGATGTCCGTTTAGATCACGTGTTACGGCCAGTGCCGGATTTAATCACAAAAAAGTAGAAATTGCGGCAGCCTCCTTGACTAAAAGGGCCCCGATATAAAGCAGTCTACTAACCTATAGCTATCTATGTGACCTCAATACTCATATTGTTGTAAACCAAGGGACCACTTACACTGGTGAGACACTTCTAGATATACTCATATCATAGAGTATAGAATACCCTACTGCAGTGATGACTGCAGTCAGCTGATATAGATTTAGCTACTGGCCTTACTAGCTTGATCCGGCACTGCATTCCCGCTATATGACTGTTCCGCTTTAGGAAACGAAGGCTTTACAATTACATGTTAAACCTTCTCGTCGTCGAGGGTCTTGAGATGCCTCAGCGCTTTGATGTCGATGAGAGTGTCTGAGGAGCTCTTGGTTGTGGGGACGAAGGAGATCGCACGGCGGGCCCTCTCACCGTTCCGCAGGGCCGGGTTCAGATCCTGAAAGATTAATGTTTTAGTATTGTGAATTGAAAATTTTATTCAGAAAGGTATAGTAGGAGGTAGTGGCATGCTGCATTACAAAGGAATTGGGCCGGCACGTCCGGGAAAGTACTTCTTGCTCACACGATACCAACGTAAAGAAATATCTCCGGTGTCGCGTTTCGTAAGGTTTGTGGGTGACCTATTGCAGAGGAGGAGGCTCCTTCCCTCCTCCTCTGCAATAGGTAATAAGGAATGTATTGGAAAAATAATTGTGTGGATGTTCATGGGCGTCGTAAGTCATAAAAGGATCCGATTTCTATAAAAAAGTATAGGATTTGCAATCTCCTAATGTATGTAAAGTTGCTGACGGTGCTAGCCCTACCACGAGGCCGGATCTGAGAAGATCCGGCGTTTCAAGCCATTGCAAGTAATAGGATACGTGACGAAAATTCGTTACGTCAGATGCCATCCATATATTACGTTACACGATTTAAGTATTTTTGAACCGATCCCTCCCTCTGCCTCATTTTGCAACTGTGACAAGATAAATCGAGCGTCATCATATCATGTCAGTCAAAATGAGCTTACTCTCAGTTGTACGTGTAGCGCTTGCGCGTTGTGCTCAGTCTTGGAGATCTTGTGCTGGGCCGCCCGGAGCTCGGAGTCCAGCCGCTGCTTCTCCTCTTCCAGTTCCTGCAGCCGTTTTTCTGCTTCTATAAAGCAAAACTTATTTGTAGGCGTATAAAATCTTTTGTCACGTGACAAGCAGTCTAATTGTAGATACATAAAAGCTTGTGTCACGTGACAGAGATGCTTAAATCTAATTTACGCGCCAACGACTTCTCTGTTAGGTATACAGTCGAAATGACAACTGCCATTAGGCCGCAGAGTCTTTAGCTACAGCCGTCAAATAGTAACACTATACGTCACACTAACCACCGCTCGAGCAGTGATCTGGCAGGAAGCATGTTCGACCACAGCCGTTAGGTCCTGGGTTCGAGAGCGGGTGCGGACTAAAGTGTTATCATCTCCGGTCGTGCCGGACTGCCGTGCCGGGGGACGACTTTGTTATATTAATTATTAGCTGAGCCCGGCTCGACCAAGGACATATGTTTGCCGCATATGATAGCGCCGCACGGCGACAGCCATGCTATCGCGTTTGGTCCGGTTTCTGTATTTACACTGCCGTTTGGAGGTGAAAAGGAGAACAAATTGAGAGAGCGGGTGTTTATGGACGTCGGCACTAAAGGCTCCCACCTCGTTTGTCTCCATAAAATAATACTTGCACCCAATTTAAATTGAGGCGACTTAGGGATAAACTCGGAGGATGATTGCATCTATATCTCCCTCTCTCTCTCTCTCTCTCTCTCTCTCTCTCTCTCTCTGTGTGTGTGTGTGTATGTGTGTGTGGTGGAAAAGAAGCTAGAAAAGCATATGAGGTGTAACAGTAACGCTTTACAGATTTTACGTCGCTGACATATTTTGTGCGCACTGCACTCCAAAATCATATTTATTATGGAGTAAACTCATGTCGTGTACCAGAGCTGAGACATGAATGTTTTTATACCTCTGTACTGTGCCTCCTTCTCCGCTTGCAATATTTCAAACTGCTTCCGTTTCAGTCTCTCCTCTTCCAGCAATCTGTTCTGTTCCTCTTGCAGCCTCTCCAACTCTTCTCTCCGCTCCCATTCCTCCGCGAGAACTCTGTAAAATCCCTTATGTATGATCAAACAATCAGTCAAAGTAATCCTGTATAATAAAAGTTCACCAAATTATGAACACAACACACACGCTAACATTCACAGTTGCCCTTGGAAATTAGATTTTGCATTCCCTTTAAATAAATTAAATCTTGATAATTCTTAATGACTATCTGTGAAACAAAGTTGTGTCAATTTCAATGATCACTTTGTACCTTCACTTTTTTGCCACTTCAGCGAGCCTATTCATCGTGGGATATCGGATACTTTAGTTCTCTGCCACTTCAGCGAGCCTATTCATCGTGGGATATCGGATACTTTAGTTCTCTGCCTTATGACTTAATTACGAATTCTGTCGGACAGAGAAACACCCAACATAGCACGTTCAATAGCCCGTCGAGCTACCGCAAAGTTGCAATGGGCTGGCCACACACTCAGAAGAACAGATGGCAGATGGGCCGGTAGGATTCTGGAGTGGAGGCCGCGTTTAGGAAAACGAAGTGTAAAAAGAATCATAAAATATTTTAAGAAAAACTTATTAATCTCTTAAGCATAAACGCGACAGAATTAATAACCCCTGAAAGGCCGGAAAACCATCTGAGAGACCCCTGGTGTGTTGCGGATGTCTGTGGGTGCTAGTGATCACTAACCATCAGGCAACCCGTATTATACTATACAAATACCAGCCCACCTCGCTTGCAAGGCTCGGACGATCTCTTCGTCCCTCTTGGCCTGCGTCTCCTCCTGCAGCAATCTCTCCAACTCCGTCTGCGCGTGCTTCAGCTCTTCCAGCTTCTTGTTGTCTTGCTGCGCCAGCTCCACTAGTTCCTGGACAGGTGAGGAGATAATTGATTTGGGATATGGGAAATTTTAGGAGGAGGTTACTACCTCATGGCACTTCATGCATGGTGCATAACACTACATCCTGATATGCAACGGAATAGGGCCGGCACGACCGGGAAAGTACCTTTCGCTAACTTGATACCGCCGTAAACTGACAGCGTCGCTGTCGCTTTTCGTGTGGTTTGTGAATAGCCGGTGACCCATTAGCGGCGATGATAGGTGGGTAACGCATCTGCGTAATAATCATGCGAATGTCCATGGGCGTCGGTTGTCATAACAAAGCTCCAATTTCTCGTTTATCCTATTATGCTCTAAAAAATATACGCGTACAAGAAAATACCATCCTTTCTTGAAAGAAATGCGCGAGAGGGTTCTTAATTATGGCATAGTTGAAGAGTATATGAAGAAGATGTACAATAAGCTATACTGATATTATAAAGGAAACATTTGATTGTTTGTTTGTTTGCCCTGAATACGGTACAAAAATACTGGACCGATTTGAAACATTATTTTACCATTAGAACCCTACATTATCTGTGATGAACATAGGCTATATAAATACATAGGCTATAATAAAATACATAGGCTATAATAAAATACATAGGCTATATATAAAATACATAGGCTATACATAAAATACATAGGCTATACATAAAATACATAGGCTATACATAAAATACATAGGCTATATATAATACACAGGCTATAATAAAATACATAAGCTATATATAAAATAAATAGGCTATATATAAAATGCATAGGATATATATAAAAAAATATGATAAATTTTTTGACCATTATGAAGACTTCAATAATGTAATCAAAAAATTCAGTGAAAAAAATAGGTATGTAAATCTTTGTTCAGCTGCAAAGTTATTGTTGCAGTCTCGACAGGCGTTGTGCTGTCAAAAATTTAATTTCTTGTCTACAATGACACTTGCAATGTATACGAGGCCGAATTTTTCTTTTTTTTATATATTTTGTAAGGCAAGGAATTTTGCAATATTTCGTGAAATATCCACGCAAAGCCGGGAAGGACTTTTAATATTTTAATATAACATGCATTACATTTAAATTAAATAAAACGAGACGCACACTGCGGCACGCACACAATGCTTGAACTCGTGTAATACACATAAGTGACAATGTCTTCGAAATGAAACGTTCTTCTTCCGCAATTAAGACCAACAATCAAAACCTGGGCGATCACTAGTACACATGATTGTATCAAAATCCTTTGTTTTTGTAGGCAAAGGAAAGGCAGGAGAGATTTTTTTTAAACGGCTTTGAGTACAACTATTACTAGTTGTGCTTCCCCCATTCTCACGCTACGTTGGTTTTATTTAATGTTGATGTACTACCTGCGCCTGTGCCTCTGCAGCCAGCCTGGCTCTGACCTCATGCTGCAGCCGGACTCTCGCTTCCTTGGCTTCTCGCTCGCGCCGCGCCAGCGCCCCGCGGCGAGTGGCCCTCGCTCTGCGCTGGAAGCCCTCCGCCCCACCCCAGGCTGCGGACGCCTGGCGTAAAGCTGATACCCACTGCAGTCTACTCCTGTAAATACATAGATTTAATAGATTGCAAATACAAACTTGACTGGGACTAATGAATAGCCTTCTTGTTTAACGTTTTTTGTGTTCGTTTCCACCCAATTTCTTACACCGGTATTTGAGTATATGGATAGGAAATAATGGCAACTTTCGCATTATTACATTATATGTATCTACAGAAGCAGTTGGGTCTGATGGTAACTAAGGTTTTGATAGGATGTTTGTCGAGCCAGGTTACAATGTACCACGAGACATATACATTGAATTATAAACATGACAGAGCATTGCGATGGCTAATGCTGGATAAACTGTAGAAAGTTAACAAAAAGCACATGCAATATAAATCATACCACGGGAGTGTGGCAAAACCGTCGATCACAATAATGTGTAGATTTTGGATTTAGGTTAGAGTAGTAAAAAAAATTACTTATGGTCTTGTGTTCCAAATTCAAATGTCCGTTCGGGCGTAATAACTTGGAACCGTTGAATCTTCCCATCGCCCGCAGTTGCCTCCACCGAGCAGTATTCGTCTATGGCTATCCTACCACACTGCTCCTTCTGAGAGGAGCTCTTGTAGTAGGTGAGAGTCCAGGGTTGTAGCACGCACCAGTACTCCCGCATGGTCGGGAGAAGGTAGCCACGTTTAAGCAGGTAGCCCTGGAAAGTAACATTGAAATTTTATCGTTTTTGGAGAATTGTATATACTATAGATACAACGTGGTTTATTGGTAAGCATGTACAATCACAGACGAGATGTCCGGGGCTGGAGTCTTGGGTCGGACCAAAAAATGTAATTGGGATTTCTCAATTTCGAATAACAGTCCGTAGTTGGCGGTGTTACACCACCGTGACTTGGTGAATACGTTGAGCCGTTCTGCGCCTGATTTCTCTTCGGTCGAGCCACTCTGCCGTCCCGTAGGAAAACATGAAAAAGGGCTAGTCCCTTATTCGTGTATTATATAATGAAGTTCTGCGCAGTTAGCTAGTCTCAATAGAGACGGCCGCCGCACACCTGAGTCGAAATTCGACGGGGGGGATATTGACATATAATTATTACAATAGATATATTGGTTATTACAATAGATATATTGGTTATTACAATAGATATATTGGTTATTACAATAGATATATTGGTTATTCTGTACGTAGTTACTGTGACTGCATAGGATACAACTTTCTTTAAGCTTGTTGTGAGGATCTCTCTATATTTGTTATAGCTGTACTTTATTAATACAAAGTCCCTAAAAGCTGTCCGTCTGTATTTGCATGATTTTCTCAAGTCTACTAACGGATTTTATACGGTTTCCATCAAAGTATAGAGGAAGGTCCGAGAAAGGTTTTAGCTTATTCATTCACTCCTATTATTCAGCCGAGTCGGATCGTTAGTAATATCAATAAAATACATCCTTTACGAAAAAATATTAATGATATATATTTATATTGCTATAGGATATATGGTGCAGTTCTGCAGCCTCACAAGATACCTTTTTTAATAGAATAGGGAGGCATACCAGCAATCGGAGCCTTTTTACGACTACCGACGCCCATGAACATCCACATAATTACTATGCCGATGCGCTTCACTCCTTCGCGCCCCATCCCAATGGGCCATCAGCTACTCACAACCGCACGAAACGCGACACTGGAGTTGTCACTTTACGGCGGTATTATGTGAGGTATCTTAGGTAATTTGTAACGGTCAAGCTTACTGGCTTTGGTAGCAATATAGAATAGTTAAGACGATAATGAATCTATTATGTTAATCTGTATGCGTAAACCGTGTCGCCACACATTTTGACCACATAATACCAGTGTGTTTATCTGTACTGTGGTTATCTGTAGAGGTAACCACAGTCAATTAACTGAGTGGTTTCCTTTTTGAAAGTTGTGGTACACTGTTGTGCATTTTTCCTTGGTACAAACGTCTGAAAGTTAATCAAAAAAACTATTGTCGCTATTGTTGTATATGTGTTATTATCTGATAAAGGTGTATGTTGTATATTTCAGGTTGGTTGTATGTATATGTTATTATTTTTTTTGTTTGTCAATTTAGTTAAGGTTTGAAAAAAAATGTATGATAGTGTACCTCAAATTCTTAAATAAAGTGTTCCTATTCTATTCAATATTTATTTCACCTCCTAAAAACGAATGCAATAACCTCCCAAAACGTTATTTCAATGTTGTTTATACAAAGATTGTAACAAAAATAAAGAATGTATTAAAATATTACTAACGGTTATTCAATGATTGATTCAAGATAAACCTCAAATGCTTTTGTGATATTTAAGTGCCTTGCTCCAGGCCCACGCATTATTTTTACATTAGCTAACGCATATCTATAAAGTCTGCTGGCTTATTGAACTTTTTTTTAAATATATGAGTGGACGGGTGTGTAGAAGCATCGGACCTTTTGTTTTTTGACCTTCTTTATATTATGAAAGGGAGACCTCAAAAAACAGACGGACTACAGTTTTTAATAAGCAAGTAGACATTGTTTTGAGAGTCTGGGCATGATGATAAATCTGTGCTGATAAACGTGAAGAATTTATTTGTTTCCTTAAACGGGCTAGTCTCCTGAGATTGGAGTAGTTCCTGAACTACTGGCACAAATATAAAACATATTTTTGTGATGAATAGTCCATTTTGTGAGGAATGCTATAGGCCGTACACCATGTCGCCACGACTAACAGGACCAGAGTTACGCGGGTGTAGCGACGGGGTGGCGCGGGTTATATATAAAAATGCTTCGATATTTCGTTGTAGGCCCCACAGTCATGCCAATGGGCAAGCACGCCATTAATTAATTGTTTAATGATAGTCAAATAAAAAATCGTACCTTTTTTATAATATCCTCAATGAACACATCATACAGTTCATCAACCGCTTCCACCAGGGCCTCAGAATGCACCTGCTGGTCGCAACAGTACTTCGCCTCGAGCACAGCCAGGAAGGCGGTCCATCTGAAGTGACCTATGGAGGAGCCGAGCGCGTCCCAGTCCACTGCATCCCAGCGCAGGCCGAGGCAGTGCACCAGCTGCTCCGCCACGATGCCGGCCTCTGAAGGTTGGAGCACCACCTACAATGTGCAAGAGACGGATGAATACGTAATAACTTGGAATATTTGATACATATACTTTCGTGTCGGGACCTATATTAATCTTAGTGATGTTATACTAAGATTAATACGGTCTTTTCAAGTTGCGGGGGGGGGGAAGAGGGATGAGAATGTGTGATACGTCTGCATAAGAATTATGTAAACGTTTATGGGCGTGAGTTCGCATCAAGAGGCTGGTCGTATGCATTCAGCGTTCAGCATGTATCCTTACAGAAATGTGGGCAAGAAAGTAAGGGCAGATACTCTTTGAGTAACAATTTTCAGTAGTAATACTTCAACGTTGTTAGCATTGCTTTAATGAAATATTTACTATTACATCATATATAAAAATAGCATCAGAATGACGGCACGGAATTTGATAAATATTTTATTTTTACATTCGGTATGGCCAGGATCTCTACGTATGAATACATTTGGAATACAGTACGTACATCTTTAAAAATTAATTGGAAAATCTCAATATTGCAGAGTAAGCTAGCTGGACTGACAGTTCGGCCACTTAATGTTTATACGTAACCATCACAGAAAATTCTTGTGACAGGTCATCTTCTGTCGTGACCGTAATATCTAGATAAAAGCTCGTTGCTAGCTGAACGCGAAAGTTCATCTAAAGTCAAAACTCTTCGTTACCAATCATGATAAACCTACTGTACACATTTCAATGAAGAAAACACACAAAAGAACTTACGATGTAACTGCTTTGAATCACTTTCATTGTACAGAGTCCTTTTCCGTTGACGGCTGAACTGCTGTTTTAGTAAATACTGTTTATCATACAATTAATTACACATGACCTGTTCACATTGTCTTCATTCACTATTGTGTCAATGTAATGCGCTACTACGTGACTTGGTTCCTCCGTCTCCTCCATGTCAGCGCCGAGGCCATTTTAGCTGCCACGCGCGAGCTGTCCCCGACGTCAGAATCGGGAGAGGAGGGACCTCTCAGTCCCTCTGGGTATAATAATAATAGTTAAGTTAGCTGTTACAATCACTCTCATATCGGGATGCAGCTCTCCCATCTTCGGAAGAGGGGGTGGTCGGTCCCTCTTTCAACCCGTAACCTAGTCTCGAGACGAGCATTCATGGCAATCCGGTGAAGATGTGTTGGGTTTCTTTTCGCTTCCACAGCAAAAGATCAGATCCGGAAAAAAATTACAACCAAATTGATTCCTAATCTGGGCACTTTGTCACTGACTATCAAGGCGGGACACCGCATGTCTTACTTAGTCGGTTCGAGTCCAACATAACCATTTACGCAATAACCCCGAGGGGGTTTCCACACGTAGTAAAGGCCTCGTTCGCACGAGTACATTTTAATGCGTTTAATAAGACGTTAAAAAACGCCGTCGTATAAACTGTTGCATGGCCTTTCTTAACTTGTGGGGCCTAAAGATTGCAGAAGGAAATCGAGCAACCGGAGCTTTTTACCTATTACCGACGCCCTAATCTCTCCCCCTCCAATGGGCCACCGGCTACACGCATACCGCACAAACGCCATGGAACGTGATACTGAAGATGTCACTTCACGGCGGTATTATGTGATTACGAGTTCGCGTCATCAATACAAATTTATCCTTGTCCTAAACCGCTACAGACGTTCACTTAAAAACTATGTGTTTTGTTGAGAGAGAAAAGATATACATCTACGAATTTTTACACCGGTTGGCTTTATATACTCCAATAGATGCAACATCCATGCCCCAATACAATATTGTAGCTTATTAATGTAACTGTCAATATCTAAACTCAAAAGGATTGCAAAAAAAATTATACATAATTTAAACGTTTACTAAAAATTTAATAATAATAATGATGATGCAAGTCTTTATAGTGTACAAGTTAAAACTATCTATAGCAAAAATGTAAAGCTGAATGTAAACTTCGTCAGTTTGAACATGCTTATCCTATGAAAAATATATAATCGAGTCGACCACTTATCCAGGAAGGCGATAGGCTTATACCATGACGCTGCGTCTAAAATGACCGGAGTTACGGGGAAAACCGCGGGGTGATGCAAGAAACAGAAATATATAAATTATAATTTAATGTGTAGACATAACAGTAATTTTCAGCTGGTTACAGATCATTAGTGTACTCGTGTCCAAACGATTTTGGTTCCGTGGGCGAATAGTGAACCCATTCGTGCTATCAGTACTCTCACTCAGGCAGGTGCTCTCCCAACAACATGACATGTACCATATAAAATTTAACGTTAAAATAAGGAACAAATTATACATAAGAATACAACTAAATACAATTACGTATATTGATGT
>JAFELO010000883.1:73777-93630 GCA_017140195.1 Eumaeus atala
TATAACTTCAACAACCTGCAATGCACTCAATATATTGTTAAGGGGCCAATATAATATTATCATATCGAATTTATTTACAAGACAATTGTCTTGTAAATAAATTCGAAAAAAATTATTGGAATGGTATTACACCGAAGTGCAGCTACGCGAGTTATAGAGTAGTCCGAAAGCTTGTTGCCAAATTTATCCCAAAAGTTGGCAACAAAACAAGAGGATATTATATTTTACATGGTTTTGGTCCGTTGTCCCCATTCAGCCTTACCAGACCACGAAACTCAATATGTACTATCAGATGGGTTATGTACCACTTTTTGTTAAGTATAAAAGATTGTAACACTTCAAAGCGGTTTTATTTTGTAACATTTTTTCCGTTCAATACGAGAGATCAATTTAGCTTATTTGTCTATAGACTAGCATCACCTCGCAGTTTGAACCGCGTACCTACGGTCCTACTGGTCGAAGCGTCATGGTACTAACCTTCCTCAAAAAATGGACTTATTCAAGACTGACATATTTTTTTCAATTTGGACGAGGTACATGGGATTGGCGCGTTCCAACTAACAAAGTGTTCGGTTTTAAATTTCTAGTATAGAAAGTTCTATTTAATTTGAAAGTAAAAATGTACATGCCAGTCATTACGGGCCAGCATTTCCCGAGGTAAACAAACACTTCAGACTTTTATTATTGGTGTAGATAATGCCTATAAATTAAATTATAGACTCCGTCGTGTCTGCGTCACTTAAAAAGCAGTGTTCTGTGTGCATGGTGCCCTACTGCGTGAGAAGGACAGCAACACTTTTCGACGTACCTACGTATCATCATCATCTTTATAATTATCAGCCCTTATCGGTTCACTTTCAATGAACGCCAAGACGCATCCATCCCGGACGTACGCATGTATGTTTACATTATATTCCACGTTGGCGTGTAGGCTTTCATGTTCCCGTACACCGTGAACCACTTTAGCGTCTTATCGTCTTTTTGAGCTTGAAAACGCGGGTGGCATTTTTTTTTTTCAATTTAATGATGTAATCTACTTCGTAATTATGTGGCGCTACTTCGGATCAAAAACGAAAAAATAAAAGTTATTAAATTCTATAAACACTACGTTTTTGAAATTGTTTTTGTGTCAAACGAATCATTGTCGCTGTTCGCTATGATTTATATAAAACTTATTATTATTAATTTTATAGAATAGGGAGTCAAACAAGAAATCGGAGCCAAGAACATCACATAATTACTATACTGATGCGTTACTCTCCTTCCCCCCATAATGGGTCACCGGATACTCACAACACTGAAGATGTCACTTTACGGCGGTATTACTTTATTGTGACCTTTTTTTTTGTTGACGCGGGGAAACGCCTTCACGGTCCTGGGTGGGGTCCAGGGGTGTGTGGGACTCGCGGCACAACAGATGCCCCGGAGGTGCCCCGGAACAACAGATCTTCAGAGCACCTCGACGGCTAGTCCTTAAGAGACCAACTCCACCTCCACAGATGGGATTGCCCCGCACTACAGGCCAACCCCACCGACTTTGGGACAGTGCAATGGGGTGGGGTTCCCATCCTCGTCCCTTGCCCCGTGCAGTGCAGATCAGTGATTAGTATATTTACATGCGGAACCCAGCACCGACTGAGAAATACTTGGCCGAGTTCAATATCGACAGGTCAATGGCCCGAACAAGGCGTCCTTTGAGACTTCATTTCGCATATGGGTTACACATGCGAAGAGCGAGAAATGAGCACAAAATTGTACATGACAACAGAGCATCTCTTGTTTTAGTTTCTTTATGCATTACAGGATAGCTTTCGACTAATTTTAGGCCAACGCGATTGAGCCTCTAATGAAATTAGACTTATCATAGAGTTGATCTAAACGAATATGCGACTTGCATGTTCGTTTAGATCAACTCTATGTATTGGCGACAGGCTGGCGCAGTGGTAAAGTAGCTGGAATAAGCCGTGCATGATACGCCAGAGATGCGAGGTTCAAGTCCTGGATAGGTCATGAGTGTTTATCTATGTGTATTTTTAAGAAAAATTATTTATTGCTGTTATTAAATTGATGTCGTAAGTTAAATTGAATGTTACTCATTACGATAGAACTACTTTAACGGATTTTATCGAGGTTTATTTATTAACTAGCCCGATGTATCAAAAGCTTCACAGCAACCGTGGTCATTGGTGGTTGCTGTAAAGCTTCTGAAACGTCGGGCTAATTAAATTCCTAATAAACCGCGTAAAGTCCTTAAATGTAGTTGTATTGTAAAAATCTTAAAGTTAATTTTAAATAGAACTTCTTAAAATTATAAAAAAATATTAAATACGCTTTTCACTGTCTAGTACCTATAACACAAGTCAAGTAGCACGGGGCTAGGCTAATGTGACGTGTGAAGTCCACAGATATTATTATTATTATTATTATTATTAATGATCCCTTATTTCAACGATGGCGATGGGTTGCAATTTGCCATTTCATACAGACACCTCCGCCGATTTCATTTCAGCGATTTGTTATGTAGACGCTTTGCCCTCTCACTTTCCAGTTCCTCTAGAATGGGCCACGGGAAACTCAGAGAGAGCACGAAACGCGAGATATACCTCTCCGGTCGCGCCGGCCTAATTAAGCTACCATGCACTGGGGCGCGACAAAAAGACTCTTACCACATAATGGTTAGCGTTATCCGCGTCTTGCACGAGATCGCCGAGCAGACAGAATACCCTGAACAGTTTGAACACCGAGTTGTCGCCGAATATAGCCTTGTCCCGCGCCAGCAGCGCCTTACGACACACGAACCAGCTCACCTGCAAGGAAACATTCACTATTATATTATTATTAGTAGTCTGCAAGGTCTGTTTTATATGTCGTTTTGGTAAGAGGTAGTGCCATGCTGCGTAGGAGGAGGTAGTGCCATGTATGGTGCATGACACTACATCCTCCTATGTAACTAAATTGGACCGACACGACCGGGGTGGTACCTCTCGCTCGCTTGATACCGCCGTAGGTGTTGCATTTCGTGCGGTTTGTGAGTAGGCGGTGGCCCATTGGGGGAGGTGAAAGGAGGGCAACGCAACGGTATAATCATGTTGATGTTCATGGGCTAGACAGTCGTTGAAAGGCTCCGATTACTCGTTTGTCCCCCTATACTATAAAGAATACGGGGAAAACAAGCAATCGGAGCCATTTGGTGACTACCGACAGCCATTAACAACATCGACAAAGGCAGGTGCGTTCTATGTCTACCACTCACCCTATTCCCCCAATGGACCACCAGCTATTCACAAATCGCACGAACAACGGGAAACTAGCAGCGCCCCGCCACGGTTACACAATATAACCTTTGGATGTTTGCAGATGTTTGTGGGTGTCGGTATTCGGTAGTAATAAAAGCGACTGCTTGCTAGCTCTTTAAAGCAACAAAAAATGTTGTTGGTCGTATGTCATAAAGCGCTGCCTTAATTTTATCTACAAAACAACTTTGAGTTTTAACTTCAAGAAGCTCGATACTGAAGTGAAAGTTGCGCGGAGACGTAAGTGACGTCAGCGCGGTAATGCGTTACGTCGGAGATGCACTCGGACCGTCACCATGTCACAAGATTTCTCTCCTCATATTTTTTCAAACTGTGGCTCCTTCCATCGTTTCTTAGGGCAGAGAAATGCACTTACTTCACTTATCTTCTTCTCATACTCCCTCACGACCGGCAGGTTCATGGTCTTCGGCAAGTTGCTGAAGACCTCATGCTGCAGGTAGTATCTGAACTCGTCGAAGGTCAGCTCCTGTGTAGACTTGAAGTGATCAAGCCCCTTCTCCACCCCGTACAGGTCTAAAAGTGTTCCCAAGTTTGCCGTTAGAACCTGGGAAAATAAATATATTACTGTTTCTCTCCTCTGCTTTGGCGTGTCTGACCCCTGGACCTGTGCTCAGCAGGGTACTTAAGAGGACTCTTCGGTCCGATAGCCATCAGTTGCGGGAGCACCCAGCAGATGTAACTGGTCCTGGTTCATAGTGTTCTCCTGAGCAAAGAGAGCCGTGAGCATATTATGAGGACAATAATTGCTAATGTTACTCACTCTTTGGAGGGAATAAATTTGTCATAGGCTTCAAATCATATAATTACGCTACTGGGGCCAAGACGGCAAATGAAATTGGCCCCGGCTCGCAGGCGCCTCGGTTGGAGAGTATCATGAGCATAGTTCCTATCATTACTTGGCTTTTGTTGGTTTTTTATGTTGGGTGAGATCCATCCGATGAATTTGGCTGGAACCTCAAACGGTACAACTGGGCCATCGCACCAAGGCTACTACGAATATTGTTAAGCTATATATTTTAAGTTATTTTTATCTTTTGCTTACTTTGTTTTACAGGGTCAAATCACATAGAGACAGTATGTGATACATTTTCACAAAATCTACTGTGCAAACTTATCATTTCTTCTATCAGATCTATACGTTAAGTGTGCTTCGCACTTCAAAGTCTGCTAGTAGTGTCAAAATAACTAGGTATTTTCAAGTGTAGTGTAACAGTTATTTTATGCACCTAAACAACCACCTTTTAAATTCGTATCTGAATATCATTCTAAGTGAATACTCTCTAGAGCTTCACTGCAAGATATAGAGGAGTTTGGACGAATAAAGGCTACATTATAATTCTGAAAGTAACAATTCAGCACGGTGTATTCACGGGCGAAGTGGGACCTGATTGTTAGGGTACCTAATAATAAAGTGATACATGAGCCATATATAACACAGTTCAGGCTAAAGTCTTTGACACCATTTAGTTCGTTGCCTCGCATTGGGGTGACGCGATAGAGCGACGTATAAAGGTCTCATAATATCACTAGCAGCGCCAAGGGATTTTACTCCCAAAAACGCACCCTTAGGAGTGGACTTTCGTAAAAGTCATTCTTAGCGCATTCTGTAAGAACCCCACTACTAATGTCTGCACCCGAAAAGGTCCAGCCAGATTTCAAGTTTATAGGTGCTATGGCATCTGAGATGTCGCAATTAATCAGTATATTTCGCTTCAGTAAATATAGAATATAAGAAGTGATATTGTTCCATTGCCGACGAATTGGACTGGCACGACGAGGGAGAAACCTCGACGATCGAAGACGATGACGCAGTCGCGTTTCGTATGGTGTAGTAATTTCCGGTGGCCCTTTGTGGGAGAGGAAAGATGTAGGAGATATGTAGGCCCACATTTTTTAATGATCCCCATTGGCCTAGAATTATGAAAATTCATGAGTCTCCACTCCACTCCTTTGAGAAATTTGATGATTTATTCAGTAGTTTCTACGACTTTTAGCTAGCGCCTTTACCGCGTTCCCGAGAAAAAGGTCGTAACAGACGTATATATAGACACACAGACGACAACGTGGTCCTACAAGTGTTCCGTTTTTTTCCTTTCGAGATTCGAAACCTTTAAAAACGTTCATAATAAATAAAAGAGTTATTTCCAGCGAGATTCGGGTACTTTACAGCAAAGAGACAACCTTTCACACATTGTTATTTCGTCAGGAATCGGAGGGATTTATCTCTACTAATGGAGATATATCATATACAATTTCGCGTCAATTACTCAATAACTCAATCACTGGCCACGAAATCTCATGTATTACAAATGCAACGAGGAGTTTCAATTTGCATGGTATATTTTTAGGATGTGTTTCCTGACTAAGACGTGATTCCATCTCATGGGTGCAAGGGTGCGTTTTAAGTCCGCAGGGGAGGGGGGAGGGAGATCACTATAATACTAATCAAATAATGCAGAATTTACGACCGCACTTTATATTATCTTTTCTCGGCTTGTATAAGCTATTGCAGTATTGTGCTGTCTCCGCTCCGATTGGGGGATGTACTGATTAAATTCGTTGCGGCTCTTAAGACAGTTCTGGCTTTTTCCCTCGGGCTCCCCTGCGATCATATCAATGGGTTCATGGTTGCCGCTGTCTATCCTGGGGACACAGGAGCAGCAGTGGTGGGCCAAGCCCGTTTAGACAGGACCGCATTTTATAATTACCAAACGCCTGTATTATTGTAATTTGTTATCTTAAATTATCATTATTGCGTAGTTACAACACATTCCATTCTGTTTATTGCGTGACTTTACAATCGTGTGTTACGTGACTTTACACTATCATATGATGTGTATTTTACTTAATATATTGATAAAATAGACACTTATCTAATCCCCAAATGAATTGACTTGTGGCGGGATTGAGTATTTTTTTTTTTTCGGAGGGACCTACTACTGATTGGCGGCACTTGGCCAGCCCTAACAGTTCGACTGATTACGAGTAATGTTATTTGACAATTTTTTTTATAGTATACGTGGATAAATGAACAATCGGAGCTTCTGACGACCATCGATAGATCGGAGCATTTTGACAACCCACAGATATCCACATTAGTGCCGTGGAGACGTGTTGCCTTCCTTTCTTCCACTCCAATAGGCCAACGGCTACTTACAAGCCTCATGAAATGCAACTGCATAGCTGTCAGTTTCTCCAATACAGCATGTCTACCTCTTACTAAATCATTATAATACTTGTCAGATGAAAGTGTACTGTATAATAATTAAGTTTAGTAAGAGGTAGTGCCATGCTGCATGACACTACATCCTCCTATGCAACGGGATTGGGCCGTCACGACCGGGGAGTTACCTCTCGCTCACATTATACCGCCGTAAAGAGACATATTCAGTGTCGCGTTTCATGCGGTTTGTGAGTAGCCGGTGGCTCATTTGGTGGGGTGAAGGAGGGCAAAGCATCGGCATAGTAATTATATGGAGGTTCATGGGCGTTGGTAGTCGTAAAAACGCACCTACCGCTCGTTTGTCCCCTATTCCTTAAAAAAGTAATAAGAGTTAGTGATTTGTTTAGAATAAACGACCAATCTGTGTCATTTGCTGAACACCGACCCCCTTTAACATCCGCATGGTTAATAGCTATGCAGATGCTTCGTCCTCGTCTAATCCATTCCCCCAATGGACCGCCGGCTGTTCGCAACACCCCCGAAACACGATAACATGTAAGGCGATATCATGTGAGTGTGAGGTGGTACCATTTGGCTGCATTGCAGCATGGCAATACCTCTTAATAAATAGAATATTCGACCAACGCAAAAAAAATCGATCCTTTACATTTTTCACTTTACTTAATCTGCTTTATACTTTATATAGGCGCATGACAATTTCTTATAAGCATTGGAATTTTCGTGCAAGCTTTATTGCGCTGTACTCTATTGCGTAGCATTTTATTGCATTGCATTTATCACGCAGATGTGTTGTCTCAACGATCCAGTCAGTTGTAGACCAATCTGCTATTGGTATTCTCTGGTATTGGTTATATACGGCAGTCATTTCAGGCTTTGTTGTGTATAGCTAAGTTGTCCTTTCTTTTAATTCTTCCAATTAATTATATTTTATGTACTTATTTTTATATTTTGCTACGTATATTATTTTGGATTCCAAACTCTTGATGCTTGTTCCAAATATAACATGAGCTTTGTATAAAATATCTTTCATATTCGGATATAATTAAAATCTGCTCCATGTCGAAATAAAACAAAAATTGTGTGTGTATTTATGTACACGCGCTGGAAGTTACACGTCTTTAGCGTAACAAGAGAAACCCGTTTTAAAAATGTTATGTCTCGCCTCATTCTAGGGTATGTTTGTAGAAAAAAAGACACTAACAATGGAACAATGGCATATACATTGAAATTTGTATTATAACGCATTATGGTTTTTCGTGACATCATGAAAATTTACTATCACCATTTTTTCCCTAACTCGTGTTGGAGTTAGACCCACCCGCCACTAAACCTCACCCAGGGCCAGTGAAGGCGCGTAAATCGTTTCCCCGCGTCCACAAAAGAAGGTCCTGCTACAGTCGCATCGGCCCTATTTTGCTGCTCATAATCAGGTATCATGAATATCCATCAAGAAATGAAAATACCATCCATCAATAAATGACATCAAACTCCCTAATAAGAGAAAATCGAATGAGGCTAATTATATTTTTTCACAGGCTCGGAAAATGAAGAACCGGACCATTTGTGCTCGTGACTTGTCAGCGGAGCACAACACTCTTTTGTGTGCTATCAGTACAACGTAGGGTGAAGCAGAAAGGGATGTGCTTTAAATATGTCGACATAACGATAATGTTCTTAAAAGTAAAGTTAATGTCGTCATATTTGTACGTAATTATTATTGACACATGCTTAAATGAAAACCGAAATAGATAAGATTAAGGTTAATGTTAGAAATGGTATTCAAAAGTGACTTGTTTGTAAATATTTTAGGTAGGCTGTGACTTAGTGTGAATTTTACAAGGCCTTAATATTTGACCGACCAGCTGGCACAGTTGGTAACGTGGCGGTTAGCCCGCGTGTTACGCCAGAGGTCACGGGTTCGAATCCAGCCTAGGACCATGGATGTTAATATATGTATTATATGTATTTATATAATAAAAATCTTAAATATATAACATTTCTTAAACTTATAACAATATTAAATATATTTTCGTTTTCTAGTACCTGTAACACAAGTAAGTCCTTGCGGTACTTAGCACAGGACTAGGCTTACCTGGTGCGATATGTCCACAGATATTATTATTATTACTTCATTTATTACAATACACAAAAACGATTTTATAAATCAAAATTATTTTAATTATTACATTATAATTCGTAATATCGCTTTCACAATATTTAGCACGAACAGCTCTATATTGTACACAATTACTTATTACGGCACTGACGACTGCGTTCTACTTCCTCGCCCTTATGTTCTCAGGGATTAAACAGATTAATTACAAGGCCTTATCACCAAGTTACGGGTTTAGTATGTATGAGCTATTACTATAGTGTAATTATATATATATATATATATATATATATAGTGTAATTATATAGTGTATTAATATAGTGTAAGCAGACACAATTTATGATCGGAGAGTAAGTCTTTGATACGTTATTGTTTATGTCTTAAGTTTATGTGAATGTTACTCAATACAATAAAACTATTTTTACGATTATATACATAACATCAGGACATCTGTCATATCAGTCCACTCGTGACCACGGTTGCTGTAAAGCTTCCGAGACATCGAGCTAAGTAAGTAAAAAAAATAAACTGCGATAGAATCCGTAAAAGTAGTTTTATTGTAATAAGTTTGTGTTATAAAATATATCTAAAATATAAATATTTATCGATATCGATAGTTCTTTGCTTGTAATGCGCTTCCCTAACCGCTGATTGCACGACGAGAACATCGGTTCTGGGAATATAATGAACGTTATGATAACTCCAAAAATTTACTGTGTGATGGTGTTATTATTATTGTGTGATAAAAATATACTTGTAACCCCCGGCTTTGTCCACTTTTATTATTTATAAATGACTATTAATTATCACTATCAATTCTATTATTTATAAATGACTATTAATCATCAAATTATCACTATCATTAGACAGGCTGTTCCAAAAGTCAACGTCCAACCGAAAACCCGAACTAGGCTAGGTTATGTTGGTTCTTGTAAAAATAAAAAACTCACGTAGTTTCAAAATGGCAGCGATTTTTAAAAAATTTACGACCTGTGATGAGTTTACGACTCTACTACTGTGGCTACACATCAACTGCTTTTTTTTGTGTGGAGTATTCTTAGGTAATGATCCTAGCAACAAATTCCAATTCATAATTTGCACACAACTTCCTGAATTTGTAGAAAATATGCACTTATCACTCTATTTTAACAGTCTGTCTAGAAAAAAAAATGCAAGTGACCTTAAAAATTGGCTTTCCAAAATGGTATAATACTTACTCAATCATTTCCGAGATGACGAGATTCTTTTCTTTTTTTTAAGACGGTTGAATTTTAGCTTATTATTAATTAGTATCTCAAAATAATTTTTATGTTATCTAGGCGTTCCGTAAGGTGTTTTAAAGAAAGAGAAAGAGAGACTACAGTAGTCTGAAAAGCTGCCTATTTTAGGAAGAATTTCATTTTAGGAAGAAGTAATGCCATTGTTGTTGCATGGCCCTTTCAGGGCAAGGAGGTAGGAGGCCAAGAACGGACTGCTCGTGTCTTGCCCTATACTGAAAAATACCTTTTACAAAACGCGCTTTCACCCGCGTAAATCCGGTCTTGTTAGTGGTAGCATCATGGTTTATAGCTTTCCTCGATGAATGGACTATTTAACACATAAATATTTTTTCTACTCGGGTCAGCAGTTACTACGATTAATGAAAAACGTTCAAACAGCTTTATATTATTGTCTAGATTCTCTTTTTCTATAAGTCACTAAAGCACTTTAAACAATAAACATTCGTCACAACCCCTACTGCTTGCAACTTTGTAATGACACTTCAGCTGCAATGTAAAGTCTGAACAGCAGTAAGTTCTATAATTGGCACGCTTGAACTTAAAAAACTACTTAACATTCTCTAAGGACCTGGGGCGCAGACTAAAAAACGCCTAAAAGAGCTAGTCCTACACTAAAGTAGCTGGTCCAAGACTAATGGAGCTAGTTCAGGACTAAAGTGGCTAGTAGTAAACTAAAGTTTCTAGTCCCAGGCTAAAGTAGCTGCTAGCATTAGACCAAAGTTTCAAGCATATACTAAAGTAGCAAGTCTTAGACTAAAATAGTTAACAGTAAACTAGAGTAAGACAATCTCCGTGCAGTAGCCGGTCCGGGATGGATGCGAGCAGAAGATCGGTCGTCTTGGCGTTCATTGAGAGAGGTCTATGTCCAGCAGTGGACCGATAAGGACTGATAATGATGATGATGATGAAACTAAAGTAGCTAATATTAGACTTAAGTAGCTAGTAGTAGACAGAAGCAGCTACTTTGATTTGACAAACTCTAGCACCGATGTTTCCGGAATGGTAAAACTGGGTACTAAGATGAGTATCCAATTTAATTCTTCTTTCACTTCTTCTCTAATCATTCTTAGGATTAAGGATAATCAAAGAGAAAATTATGTTTATAGTACGTTCAGAATAATTATGAAATTTATTTCTGATTATACAAATGTGCCTTATCATTTAAAGTTTGATAGTAATAATTCTTATTTCTTATCATTTACTTTTATTATAATCCATAAGTAAAGCGCTATATGTGTCCCATTGTTGGGAAAAGACCAAATTATTTTTAAACAACTATCCATATAAATTCTCAATACCTATAAATTTAACAATAATTTCCTAAGTAAGTGGTTTCTAATTTACTTATCTATGGATAGCCTGTTAAGTGAAGAGCAGGTACTGAATACCAAGCAATACGTAGTACTAATCTATGGGTAGTACGCCTTGCTCGATTAGTCACCACACGCTTGCTTGTATTGTGTTGTAGATACTGTCGATTGCTGACTCGTCGACTGTCGACCTCTCGCCTACATCTTTGTTATTTAGTGTAGAAACAGCTTACACTATGAATCATCTACATTACTCACAAGTTTCACAGCTTTATTGCGATATAATTGTCGAATCTCAGACTATGATTAGCGATAGCTGCGCCCTGGGGCTATGCCGACATAATCCATATAAACTTTGAGCCCCTTGTCTCTCCCTTATGTATCCCTAAGAGTGTGAAATAGTGTTCAAATTTTTCGACTATGAAATAATTAAATGAATTGTTTCGTAATCAAGATATACCAGCCTGAATATATATCAGCCTTATCGGTACAATCGTCTAGGCTACACATTGATATTTGTTAGTCTAATAGATTATATAGATAAATTAGAAGTCAGTACATGTTAGTATTTTTTTCCAACAAACTAAAAATCTAGGACAACCGAACAATCGTAGCCACTAATTGACTAACGATGAAATTGATATGCGCATACGAGTATACACTCCATCCCTTCTTCACTCCATCTTGACGTAGCTTCGTGCACTATCAGCAGTGGGTCACTACGGGCTGATGTCCATTGCATTAATCATGACCACTATATTTACCTAATTCAGAAACCATTGTATTATATAACTCTACTAATACTAATGATTTGACTACAAACATTATGTTTCGTGTTTTTGTAACTTCGTTTTTTTGTAATAAGACCTGATCTGAGATTGGCGCGTTCAGACCATCAAATAAAGCTCATCAGCTTTATTTTATCAGTATTCTAAACTTATATATTTGAACGACAATATCAATACCAACGCTCACGGGAGCGTGAATGTCGCGCGTTATTTTGCGAGTCTGTCTCCGATATGGCTGCTTTAGTCTTTGGCGTTCCCGACATTAGGTAACATGGCATTTTCGTAGATGCGTGATTATGACGGTGAAATACGTGGGATGTTTATCATTATTACGAGTGTTAAAGTTTCTTTCTTCGTTCCATAGTTAGGACAATGTCTATGACATATTTTGTAAAAATATAGCGATATAGCAAACGAGTAATCGGCTCTTTTATTGAAGGTCCTTACGCCGTATGGATCCGAAAATATCGTGGTGGTAGTAGATTGATCTTATAATTGATTATTCATGACTACGGATCCTCACCACTTAACCCGTGATAAACGATTAATACAATAAAAACTCCTCAAGATTTGCTGTATCCGTGGATAAAAAACCGCAATGCAATCTGTTTTAGTAGATTTTGAAAAAAAATTATCGCATACCGACAGACAGCCTTTGGGGACTATGTTTTATAATATGTATAGATGATATGAACACTAGTTAGGTTGTTCTATTGGTTCTCCGTATATTTTGTATATTTTTTTTTATTTAGACGGAACAAAATTTAAAACAATCAAGAATAATATTGAACAATATTTGAAAAGACTAGGCAAGCTGCAGCGTAAGCTGTACAAAAGTGCTGTGTGCTTTAATAAGCGCTCTCCTAATGACGTTAATTTATTTCAATTAACAAGTTGTGCGCCGTAGAAAGCGGAGCTTAATTAACGTATTCTTCATAAAAGCTCCATAAAATTTTGATAGTTAAAATTGATGTTACTTAATTTTATTTCTCAAACTTTTTCTAATAGTTTTATTATACGTCAACCGACGGGAAGGGTTGATACAACACGATGTCCATACGGATACTCACTCCGTCTAAACTTTGTGAACTTTAAAAAAAATAAAATAAAGAATCTTAGAGTTATACATAAAAAACTTAAATTAATATAAAGCAGAATTATTGTTGAAACAACCCAATGTTGCTTCTACAATATTGTACATATATTCAGCCCTATCAGACGAAGGTTCGATGAAAATATTATTAATATCGCCAACATTGTAATTAATAATTGCACATCAAATAGACTGCCTTACGCTGGCGCTCCTAACAGATTCCGTCAGAATGTGAATTCTGCTGGTTGTTGGGTGGACGAATATGTGTTCTTCCACCTAACAATCAACAAAGTCTGTTTCTTTACCCATCAGATGTTGGTTTTTATGTTATATTTCAATAAATAAATAAATGTACTTATATACAGATATCTTCTTCAGAATGTGCTCGGACCGTACACAAAATGGCTTTAGATCTTTCCTCATTAAATAGATCGGAACAAGCCAAGCTCCATGGATCTCGGCACATAAAGTTGACCTTGCATTATCGTGGGACCTTGATGAGATTAATGTAAAGATGACAGCTCACATCAAAAAATTAATTCCACTCATCATTAACACGTTCTATGTTGTTCACAACTTGTTAACTAACATACATTAGCATTATTCGGAGACCGCTTATGAAAGCACACAGAGCGCTTTTTACTGTTACTAACGGGGCATAGAATGGGATATACAACCATACATATATTTTTATCGGGACGGTGTCAGGGCTCAAGTGACAACTGACAGCGTATCCCGCACATGCAACGCAGAAATAGCATTATTTTTACAAACAGAGTTTTATCTATACTAATATTTTAAATAGGAAAAATTTGATTGTTTGCTTGTTCGGTTGCATTGAATGGGCTTCGATACTACTGGAGCGATTTGAAAATATTATTTTAAACTTTGGATTCTACATTATCTCTGGCTAACGTAGGCTATATAACAATTCCCCACCGTGGTTCAATCATTGTCGTGGCGGTGGGGCTTAGTGGCCTGGGGTGAACCCAGGCGACGCCAATTGGATAGTGGGGGATCTTTGTACCCCTCTTATAAGAAGAGGGGGCTTAAGGATCCGGAGGAGGTATCGCTCTCGGTACCCCTCTTATAAGAAGAGACACCTAAGAGCAATAGGAGGTGGCGCTTTTGCGCACGGGGCAAGGGGCGAGGATGGGAACCTCACCCCAATGCATTGTCCCAAAGTCGGTGGGGTTATCTTGTAGTGTGGGACACATCTGTGGAGGTGGAGTTGGTCCCTTAGGGGGCTGACTGGCCGTTGAGATACCCTGAAGATTCGTTGTTTCTGGGCAACACACCAAGAGCGGCACTATTGGCACTCGCGTTTTTTGGGGGTATTCGGCACAATCATGTGCCGCGAGTCCCACACACCACTGGACCCCACCCAGGGCCGGTGAAGGCGCGTAAATGTGTTTCCCCGCGTCAACAAAAAAAGGCTATATAACAATTTCTTAAACGTTAGAAATCAGTATGAAAGTTTCGATAATGTAGCCTAATGTTGAAAACAGTTCGAAGGACATGTCTCTTTAATTATAGCTGCAGAAGTTATTGACAGCTGACTGTTTCCACACACGTTGATCAGTCATAAATTTAATTGCCGAAATTAAGATTTGAATTGAGTTTTTTAAATCAATAAATTATTGCCATACTTAGTGAAGTATCCGACCGAATGATTAAAGGAGGACACTCATGAATGTAAAAAACAGTTTTTGTCATCAAAATATACGAAAGACTACAGAAAAATTCAAGAGTCACGAATACTCGTCCTACTCGGGCGTTAATGAGGTTAAGTCATTAAAGGCTGGTCGTGACCGGGTCAATAGGGATGGGTCCGGCGCTATTGTGTCAATGACAGGCTTGTGGCAACACGAGTATACTTTTACGGTTAAATACCTTCATTCTATATCATTAGTTGTGACGTGATGTTATGTTTAGTTCTCCCGCAGTCGGATGGTGTTAAATATCTTTACTTATGTATTTAGTAAGCGTTAAGATGTTTTTATTTTTTATAGCAAATGTGGAGGGGGGCGGGCGGCTAAATGTGAAATCGCAGCCTTTTCACGACTAGCGACGCCTAAAAACATCCTCATTATTGTTGTCATGCAGATGTGTTGCTCTCCTTTGCTCCTCTCTCCAATGGGACAACGGCTACTCCCAAACGCGACAAAGCCATCACTTTACGGCGGTGTCATGAAAATTGCAATACAATACAATTCGGCCGCATAACAGTAATGCGGAAGTCCATGGCTGTCGGTTTGCGTCATAATGCGCCAATTGCCTGTTTGCGCCCCTATACTATAAAAGCATACGCTCGAAAAACGTTACCCTACTTACTTAATAGGCGACACCCGCACTTTACAACACAGAGACATGCTATAGAATATAGCACGCTAAAAGTGCGGGGGTAGCAACAACCGAGGGGCGCAGCTAGTTCTTTTCTAACATTTGCTACTTTGACCCAATGACTACGGGCTCACTTCCGAAGTGACAGCTGTATCATGTCTCAAATTCTACATAATCACAATAGGAGAGAAATCACTCACCGCTTGATGTGCTCACCGGGACACGGGAGTGTACCATCCTGACTCAGGAGTATTAAAAGAAATAAAAAAAATCCCAATAACACTTTGGTCCGACCCGGGATTCGAACCTAGGGTCTCACGACTAAAACAATAATAATAGATTCTTCATTTTACACCCATATTATTACAATTACATTTAAAATATACATACATAACTAACAATAACAAAATATCAATAACTCAAAATGTCAATACTTAATAAATCTTAAAAATTATATATACTTCCTCTCAGGCATCGTTACTGGGACACGTCTATTACAACAATGCTGAAGATAAAGACGATCATTCCTACTCGCTATCATCTTCAGAATGACGTTGGAGCTGGCCCTTACTCTGTCGGACCG
The DNA here is from genome assembly GCA_017140195.1 of Eumaeus atala. Classification (NCBI taxonomy): domain Eukaryota; kingdom Metazoa; phylum Arthropoda; class Insecta; order Lepidoptera; family Lycaenidae; genus Eumaeus; species Eumaeus atala. The sequence goes on from JAFELO010000883.1 coordinate 89,786, forward strand.
GAGGTGCACAGCGTTTGCGCATCGTAGCGCCGAAGCAATGGTATGAAATATATTTTCGACTATGGTCGAAAATATACCACTAGCCCACAAGGCTAACTAAGTATTAAGAGGCAAACTTAGATAAATAATAAACATAAATTAGGAATTAAATACTTATTATTATTTAGTAATTGATACTAATATATAATAGTATAACACGTCAGAAATCAACTAATACTAGGGCGGATCTAAAAGTTCGTGGCCCAATCTACATGGAGCTATGACATTTTTTAAATCTACCGTCATTTGTTAGTATGTGTCATATTGATTTATTGTGCGCAGTTTCATTCCGATACTGCACAATATAAATTTTCTGTGATTATTTGTTTGAAGCAATCTGACGCAATTTTCAATAATGGAGAAAATTGAACACCGTGCAGTAATTTTCATTAAGTACTGTAAATTCAATAAGTACCTCAATAAAAAAGGCCTATCACCAAAAGACATCCATCAAGATATGGTGAGCACTTTAGGGGAGTCTGCTCCATCGTATTCCAGTACCAAGAAGTGGGTAGCTGAGTTTAAGCGCGGTCGTGAGAGCATTAAAAATGATCCTAGGAGTGGAAGGCCTACATCCTCTACCACGAAAGAAAACATCGATAAAATTTGTGATCTCGTACTGGGTGACCGACGTTTGACCATTAGTAAGATAGCTGTGATAACAAACATTAGTTATGGCCGCGTGCAACACATAATAACGCAAGAGTTGGGGTTCCATAAGGTTTCTGCTCGCTGGGTTCCGAGGTTGCTTTCAGCTGAACAAAAACGAGTTCGATACACAATTTCGCGAGACTGTTTGGAACTTTTTGAGACTGATCCCGAGGACTTTTTGTCTAGATTTGTTACCATGGATGAAAGCTGGGTTCACCACCAGACTCCTGAATCAAAGCAACAATCCAAACAGTGGAAAAGATCAGACTCTCCTACACCGAAAAAGGCTAAGGTCGTTTTGTCGACTAACAAAGTCATGGATGGCTTTTGTTTTTTGGGATGCGAAGGGCATCATTTTTGTAGATTATTTACCGAAAGATCAAGCGATAATTTCTAGTTATTATACTCCGAGACTCCAGGAAGAAATAAAAGACACCAACATCAAGACAATGCACGTGATCACACTTCGGTTGAAACAATGTCTGTAATCCATGATGTGCCTACGAATTGCTGCTCCACCCACCTTATTCGCCGGATTTAGCCCCCTCGGATTATCATTTATTTCCAAATTAAAAAAAAACATTGGATGGCTCGAAATTTTCGACCAAAGATGAGGTGATACTCGCAGTAAACGATTATTTCGCCGACCTTCCGGAATCTTTTTTTGAGGGGATAAACAAGTTGCATGTCAGGTGGAAGAAGTGTGTTGAACTAGATGGAGACTATGTCGAAAAATAAAAATAAATTTAGATCCACCTTTCCTTCATTTTCTTGGTCGGGCTTAGAACTTTTAGATCCACCCTAGTATATACAGATATAATAATTATGCCCAACTTATAAGCTGGTATAACCTCAAAGGTGCATCGAAATAGTGGTTGCAATCTATGTAGCAATAAGTAATTCACAAAATAAGCATTATTTAGCCCTCCCGCGGTCGCGGCCTCCAGGCGCCGAGAAATCAGTAGGGGGCTGCCCTTTCGACTATAAAATAGTACTCATCAACGCCTTATTATTCGAAGATTGTTATATATTTAGTTTGTTGTGTTTCTATAGAACAGACAAGTCCCTAAAGGGCTAAATTAAGGTATCATGAGGAGTATTTGCTTGTTTAAAATATTATTAGGAACTGATTAATGACGAAAGATCATCAATTCAAGCAAATTTTTAAGAACCGTTTATAGAAATGTATAAACTTAATTCGTCGCTTTATAAAAAAAAATGTGTTTTTTTTTTCTTTTTAAGATTTCGGTTTTCAACTCATTGGTTACTTCACTACTTCATCCTTAGTAGTACAAGATGCATAATTGTGGCACAACACTATATCTGGACTAAGTACTTTCGTATTTAAAAATTGATCATACACTGATTGAAAATCATCATGGTGTGGCAATGAGCAGACCACATTTTTCGCAGAACCAATAACGCTTGAGGATGAAAGGTGATCGAGTGGGAGCTCCGCACCGGACGGAGTTTTGGACGGCTTCCTACCCGGTAGGTATCCGGGACGTAAGTGGCTCGTGACCGTGACCTACGGGGGAGGCATACTTCCAACTGTGTAAGTCGATCGGCGTTTCCATTCGATGTTAAATCGTCTTGATCTTCATCAGTCCATTTTTGGGTGTAGATAAATGAAAGTCAACATTGCGCAGAAACGGTGGCGCCGAGTACCTCATGCCACACCGCTTACTACAGAGTACAATAAGACTGACATCTGAGGATCACGTTGAATACCCTACCCACCCTACGCTATCGATCCGGCGCTCCCATAACCTCCATAAAGATTCATTACTTAGGAGTTTTATTACTTAATAGAACTTAGACAGGTGGCTAATGGGTTGTCAAATCAGGTGATGGTAATAAGGGGCAAACGAGCAGTGCCCTGCTTTTAATAATTACCGACGACTCACGTCCTTGTTATGTACATTCTCATCCTTGTTATGTGCGCTTGTTGTTCTTTCTATCACGTTCCCTCCGATGGGCCATCGGAAACCTACATAGCGCATGAAACGCGACAACATAGCTGTCTCTGCCTCACAGCAGCGGTATCATGTAAGGGAGAGACACTAATTCAATCGCAATACGGCAAGGATTATTACTAGACTTAGTCTTAAAATGAAGATTGCCTGAGAACTAAAATGTCACGCATGACGTGTTACGATTGAAGTTCCCACTCAACTGTACGGTTGAATAATATATTCAGTATCTTAATGAGGGCTTCTTTTGCCTGCGCAGTAGATCTGATACTTATCATAGGAACATAAACAGCATGTTTTAGTTTTTGGTCCTCTTCCTTAGGCAATCATAGCTGTACAGCAGTAGATTAGATACTTGAAATGAGGACGGCAACTACACGTTACATTTTCCCCCCCAAACATATGTACAGTAGATTATATACTTGAAATGATGACAGCAAATGCATGTCACTCTTTTTGGCTCTCAAAACCTTATGTCTTGTTTACAGTAGATTCTAAACTTGAAATATATAGTCTAAAAGCCATCGCTAACATGGCCAAGTAGCATCTGGTAAATAGCATTTTGTCTATGGTAAGTAGTAACTTACTTAGCATAGAGAAGAGCAGCTACAACGACTTACCGTAGAGAAAAGCGGCTTCCCCTCATTACGTTCGTAGAGATCGTTCAAACTAGGGGATAATTCGACTCCGTATAAATGTATTGTCCCTTCTACATAGAAAACCAAATGGTGGCTTTGTACTAGTTTAGAATCACGTGGCAAATATACATAAATATAAATTTGTTACCCTTAGGCAATGTTACATTTTGTTAGATCTCCGCTATAATACGTATTCTATTACATTTATATGTATAGGAATGGAAAAGTTTTATTCTATTCCATCATTGCTACGATCCTCAGGTTATTAAGAAGTTTTATGAAAACAACAATATGACGTCCCTTGTGAGTTATGACTGAGGCGTATGAGGGGACTACCAAAGTCCCCTTGGCGCCACTAAAATGCGTTCTCACTGCACCATGTGCGAGGTTCTTATATACGGCTCAGTCATAAGGGACCGCCTCAGTCACAAGGGACGCCATTCTGTTAAGATTTCACTAAACTTCTTAACCAGAGGACCAATTTATCCGCAGGAAAACTAAAGACTAGGATCCCACTATTCTCTACAATGTATATACAAATATA
>JAFELO010000883.1:93807-142669 GCA_017140195.1 Eumaeus atala
AATCGTACGGCGTATCTACTTTTTTATAGTATAGATGGGCAAACGAGGAATCGGAGCCTTTTTACTACTCCCATGAGTATCCGCATAATTAGGTCCTATGCATCGGCATAAGGGCAAGAAAGGACGGCAATGCGGAAGTATTGCCGTCCTTTCCCCCTCCATGGGCCATAGCCCCTCAATGGGCATAGATAGGAAAGATCATGTGCTACCTATATTTACGAATATTGGCGAAATGATAGAAATAATTAAAAAATAACAGTCAACAATTGCCACGTTGCACTCGAATAAGCCTTTCACGACAAAGAAAGCAAAGCTACATCTCCCTGCCGAGGATACAAATAGGTAGACGCCACGGTTCCTGGTGTAAAGAGCAGGTTAGTGATGGTCATAATTTTGGGTGAAGACAACGTACCTTCAAGTCAGGAGATCTGTGCGCTCATTAGCCTCTTAATACAATGAAAGAAACCAGGATTATGAAGACTAAATAATATTGCCTAATAAAGATATATCCCCACTATTGTCCAAGCCTTGTCTGTGGTGGGGCTGCCGAGGTAAACTCAGACGCGTTGGTCGAAGACATTTGAAACCAGGGAGCTGTTCTTTGTAGCCCTCGTTTAGGAAGAGGGCACTGAAGAGTACAAGGAAGAGGCGCACCATCAGACACCACTCAGAGCCGGCGATGACGCGGAAACACGCTTCTCCGCTTTACGAAAGAAAAGTATAAATATAAATAAAGACCATCACTTACCTAACTCCAAGGACAAAAAAAAAATTAGGAAAATATTTGCACCTCATGCGATGATCGCATGCAACAAATATGCGTTTTTCCATTCCACACATAAATTTGAAACTCTTTGAATTAATGTACACCAAAAAAAAGCACATAAAACATTCCTGCACATTTGAATACCCATAGCATTAATTTATTTATTTATACCATAAAAAAAAACCATTTACTTTGTCGGTCTCGCTGTAATAAAAATTAACACCTTACAACTTTCGCGACATATGTGTCAAGGTAGTAAAGGTTTTTACCTTCAACTTAGATTTATGCACAAGATCATTATTTTGCAGTGAGTCAAACGCGTGCCATATACAGTTCGTGACGTTTTTCAAAAGGACAGACATACTTGCGTCCGTCTCGCGCGAGAGCGTGTGTCAGACTGGCTCACTGGCCTGACTGGCTCTGCGTTTCCAGTATTACAATGATTTGGGACCATTGATCTCAATAATATATTTTTATTACTAGCCGTTCCCGTGACTTCGTCCACGTGGACTACAGGCAAAATTACCAATTTATTATTAATATTTCTATAGCTAATGTGTGTTTCTAGTTCCGTTCAACGGTTTTGGCGTGAGTGAGCAACAAGCATCCATACATCCATCTAAGTTTTCTCATCTATACTATTAATAGGACATATGAGTTGCACCCAGCAGTTTCACCCGTGTCGCGTAAATTATATCCCAACATTACATCCCAAGGCTAGAAAAATGAATGGATCATTCATTTTTATAGCGTTTTATATTTTTATAACTTTGACAAATATTTTCTCGACAGAAAGTTTGCATCAAATCACTTTCAGACAATTTCATGCTACGCGACAAATAAACAAGTAAAGCACCACATAAAATTTCTTAAAACTATGGGAACGGTTTCCGTTGTAAATTTTAACTATCCTCAGTAAATTTTTTTTAGAATACCTTTCATGTACAAACTTAAGACCCTTTGTTATTATATTATATACAGAATAGAATAAATAGAATAGAATAAATCTTTACTTAATAATTAAAATTAGTATATAATATATATAGATATAACTATACATGGATAGCTAATGCATAAGGAATAATTTAAAAAAATGGGATCGAGACTCGGCGACATCAACGCATCTGATAATTGCCGGAAGAACTAAATTGAATGTCACCGCGCATGTCTCTCTAACTTATCTGAACTTTCAGAATGTTAGCGGTCAAACTTTTAATTTTTCTGATGTTTGTTCAAATGGCGTCAATGACGGTCTGAAGATCAGCAGTCATATCAATGTCAGTAAAGCCAAAAGGAAGTGATAAAAGCTATTGATATCTGATCGAATTCGTTCAGTGGTTATGATGGAGGTCGAAGGATAAATTGTTCACCATTTTTTGTTGCATAACCAAAGGCTAAAAGATAAAAATGGGACTCTATAATGAAGACTCCGCTGTCTGTCTATCCGTCTGTCTGTCACCAGGCTTTGTCTATTAACTTTGATAGCTAAACTGTTTAAACTTTTACAGATGATGTGTTTCGGTTGCCGCTGTAGCAAAAAAAATGTAATTTAACATTTTAAAACACCATTACAAAATTATATGTACGGTTCGTTTTCATACAAACTGTGTACAGGCGCCCGCAAATATAGGTTTGTCTACTTATAATATAAGTTGTAGTGTTACGCATTGCAAACCTGTTGCTACGGAACACTGAGGACAGTGTACGAATATGAATTTGATTTAATTGAACAAACCACCTTCCAGCTGGTGAAATGACGGCTCTATGACCTGGGCGGGATTTGAACTCGCTACCCACGTGTAGTGTCACCTAGTCACGACTATTATAAAAAAAATGTCGAGCTGATAACAGGTACCTGTTATTTCCATGGCCTTGCAGCGGCCTCTGGTGTTACGCACACGTCACTGCGCAAAAATACAAAGTATATCACAAAATAAAAGGGTAGTAATATTCATAGTTGATATACAATTTACATAATACACTGCACCTATAGTTGAGTGTGTGATTGCTCAAGTCCAACCTCTCAATTACATTACCTGTTCGTCATCAAGACGTGAGCCTCGAAGATTTTCTCCATATCTGTCGGCTGACTCACGGGCACGCAGCTCATTGCCGAGCTCACGAAAATAATATTTATTCTTTACATTTGTAACACTTTATGTATAACGTAATATAGCTTAGGGCTTTCTGGGCTGCGATCACCTGTTCGAATGAGCTCCCTTTTTGGATCTTTGGAGACTTGCGAGTGGCCGAGTTAATTCCTGCCGGAGATGTTGCGAGTACGTATAATGATCAGTGGATACTTTTTGCAAATTACGCCCACATGACTGCACGGTAACGGCAGAGTCAAGAGGAAGTTCGACCAACTGTTAAGTTAGGGTGTGTAGAGTTAGAAAAATAAGGCTCTACATTACAACTCTGCTCTAAGCTCGTGCCAGGTGGTCCCGTCACGGCGATTTTATACAAGAAGACGATTTTTTTGGGAAACTAACCACTGTATGCAGTGCAAGCAGGGCCTGGCTTGGAGGTAAGGATTCGCCAGTACCCATGGCACAGCAAGGACTGACAGCAGTGGAAGGATTAAGTGTTATTGATGTTAATACTGGTATACCGGTAAAAACCGCTTAAAGGCAGTCTACTAGTGAGGTCATGAGAACTTGTTCTCGCATTTCGTGTCGGACAGTACGGTGGTTAGGCACGAGTATATTTAATATTATAAGATGCGGTTTTTAACGTTGTATTTTGGATACAAATTATCTGACATTGGCAGGATTTGAACTCACTACCCACGTAGTAGTGTCACCTAGTCACGGCCGTTGATAAAAAAATGTCGATCTGGTAACAGCTACTCGTTAGATCCATGGCCATGCACTTAGGCGTTGCGGGTTTAACTTTTAAAATATTACGACTAAGAGAAAAATCCAAAATGTAGCAAAATGGGAAACTGTATCACACTCATGATTTTTAGCTCCTTTCGATTCTCTAACTTAATGTTTTTGAAAAGGTCAGATTAAACCTTTTTATTGACCTGATTGATGGGGTCCGCAAAGGGAGGTCACAGGAAAACTTTCTTTACAATGTAGCAACATTTTAAGAAACAAAACGACCGTGTTTATGCTGAAAGCTTAACTAATCGACAGAGTGCAACGTGGGCTATATCCGACTTCAGTAATGGTTTGGGGCGGTGATAGTTGTGAAGGAGTGACTGAGCCATATTTTTGTGAAAAAGGTATCAAAATAACGGCACAAGTGTATCAAGATAACATTCTTGAGAAGGTAGTTTACCCCCTACATAACGTTCATGTTCAATAACCAATTATGGTCCTTCCAGCAAGACTCGGGACCAGATCATAAAGCTATCCACCCAACCTTGGTGAAAACGAACGTTCCGGACTTGATCGGAGCTGAAGACCACCCCCTTCACCTACTTCTGACCTTAATTCGCTGGATTATGTTTAATAGTCAATTTTAGAGGCTTGCTCTAAACGTCATGATGATTTGGACCTCCTGAAACATACCATACGATTGACAGTGATGTACTTCCCCATGGATAGACTGAGTGCTTCTGTTGACAACTGGTCTCAATGTTTAAAGGGCTGTATTGCATTCAATGGAGACCACTTCGAATAAGCTTTTTATATTTTTAATTGGCTTATATTTGAGTATTAAAGTACCACATTGTAAAAGTAATAAATATTATTTGCAACGCTCCGTTATCTCTGCCTATCCCGTTAGGGAACTGGTGTGATGATGTGTTGTTGTTGTTATTTGCAACTAAAAATGTTTTTCTCCCTTTGTTACAACATTTATGGCGAGACTAGGTATATTATATAGGCGCCAGTTTATTGTAATTTTAAACAAGCAGCCTGTATGTATAGTACGTACCTAGAAGTTATCTGGTTTAACATCTTACGATTTATTTATATATTGTTGTTATTACAGTAAGTATATATATTTCGTGTATAATAATTCGTGCCTCAAGCAGTGTGTCCTGTCACTGATACATCCGGGACACTCCGCCATGGCGTCCGCAGGTACTCGCAGAGGTTGTTAGTCGGTAGTGCAGTGTCCTACACGTCCAGGGCTGGTTGGACAGTGCATAGAGCATTTTCCCTGTGAAATAAAAAAGTGGCGTAACTTTTAGGAAGAGATAGTGCCATGCTGCATAGGAGGAGGTAGTGCCATGCACAGTGCACGACACTACTTCCTGTTATAGAACGGAATTGGACCTGTACAACCGTGGAAGTATCTCTCGCTCTCTCGATACCGGCGGAAATTGACAGCGTCGCTGTCGCCTCTCGTACGGCAACGCATCTGCGTGTCGACCGATTGCGTCGTGGGGCTCGTGGCCGTGACCTGTCGCTCCCTCAGGGAGACATATCTCCAGCAGTAGACGTCGTCCGGCTCTGACTCCTATACTAGAAGACAGAGTTGCCCTCAACACGGGGAGTATTCCACTACGAGCGGGTGGTACGACACGTGCGCGGTCGTCGTGGTTAAACTAACCGGTACGGCGCGGCGGTTGGATTTAAGATCGATGGCAAATCGCGTAGGGTACTGGAATTATCTCCTATGACTATATCTACCACTAACATCGTCTGACTATTCGGAGTCGAACGTAGCATACGCATAGTAGACTGTCATAGTGTGGTGATTGTGGATTAAATCGTATAACCCGCGCCTGAATCGCTCGGACGGGGTGAAGTGTACCTGCATCGTTTTTGTTTTGTTGTGACACATTTGTCGTGATTTGATCGTTCGTGTCGATCAGAACGTGACTGGGACAACGCCCCACGTTTGTAACGCAGTTGGGATTGTAGTCCGCTGCCTTCGTGACGAGAGCATCAGGATGAGCGGTAGCTTAATCGAAATGTCTTTTTTTTTGTGACGCAGGGGAATTCAGTTACGCATGATACCGACGCCCCAGGGTGGCACATCTTGGCCGTAAGGCGGGCCTGAAATTTGGATTTCCCTCCCGACTAAATCCCTACGGGTGGCCTACGCTATACGCATTAAGTAGCCCCCTCCTTCGCTCCCCCGCCCCCGTTCGCCGTCTGCGGGGGAGGCCGCGCCTGCGGCGCATCCACCTCTCAAGGACCGGACGCAAGGCGGCCGTTACACCTGTGCCATACGGCTGCCGCACCTGGTCCTCGTCAATGCTTCCTGCTCCCATCCGGCGGACCCGCTGAAGCCATCTAGCGTGGGGTTCTCATCGAGACCCTCCTATTCGAGACATAGGATTAGTTCTCGGCAAGAACCTCCCCCGACGCGAAAATTAATTAATGATTCAGGTCCGATTTGTAAAGTTATTCCATTGTTACATAGTTGGGGAAGGTTAGGCTATATCCCCAGTATCCCCACCATGGCCCAAGCCTTGTCGTGGCGGTGGAGCTCAGTAGCCTGGGGTGATCCCAGACACCTTGGGAGAAGCCCATTGAACCGGGGAGGTGGTGGTTCTTTGTACCCCTCTCATTAGATGAGGAGGCTGAAGAGCAGAAGAAGGATGTGTTTTTTGTTCCCCTCTTATAAGAGGGGACAAAAGAGCAACAGGAGGCGCTGTTGCACACGGGGCAAGGGGCGAGGATGGGAACCTCACCCCATTGCAGTGTTCCAAAATTGGTGGGGTTGTCCCGTGGTGAGAGGCAACCCCACGTAAACAAAAATAAGGTTAGGTTACATACCACCTCGCTATGACAAATAGGATCAATGCTAATCTCCCGTAAGCTCTGTTAGCCCTGTGCGCATGTGGAATACAAAATAGACACTCATTCTGAGTCTGCATATTCAAATAAGGTGAATTAAGCAAAACGGCTGAGGGACCTTAAGACAAGCCCATGTACGAATAGGCCTGGCGCGCCAGTGGCTGCTACAGGAAGTTGACGAAGGTTTTGTCGCCTTTTTTGGATGTCGACGGTCGCGCTGATTCAAACGATTGCTTTTCTAAAATTATACGCTTTATAGAATATATAATGATTATAAAAAATATAAAAGTTGCTTAGACTCATAATTCCACACATCAATGCTAATGTATGTAGCTTAGGAACTGGTTTGTTTGCCCAAAAATATTTTTTATATTTTAGAAAATATTTTTTATTTATTAAATATTTATAATTTTATTGAGTTTTCTCATTTTGGCGCCAATACATTATCAATTTCAATAACGCAAAATATTGCACAATTACAATATTCTGCGATATTAAAATGCAGTGAGGTGATAAAGAGAATAGAATCCCTGTGATTAGATTACACAAAGTAGGTATGAAGTCAAGTGAAACTTTTGAAACTCTCCACACCTGTTTTTAGTTAAACGTTTGTGTACCGGGCTATTAATAGGTACAATGAGAAATCCTCCGTTGGTGACAGAGAATGATCTGGCCGTCCTCAAAGTGTTCGTACGCTAAAGGCCGTCAAAGCAGCAAGGGACGGAATTCGAAGAAATCCTGTTCGATAGCAAGAGATTTTCTCTGGAAGTGAAGATAACACCTGGAACAATGAGATATAATGATAGCTTAGGTTGTTGTAGCCTACAAGAGACACACTGGTCATTTATTAACTGATAAAATAAAGATGAATAGGTTGATAAAATCGAAACAACTACTGAAGCGGTACTCAAACTGAAGTCACAGGAAAACTTTGTTTGCCTGTTTTGGATGAGATTTTTATTACAATGTAGCAACATTTTAATGAACAAAACGACCGTATTTATGCTGAAAGCTCTATGTCAGCTGCCCAATTTGTCGACGTAGTGCAACGTGGGCATTATCCAACTTCAGTGAAGGGTTGGTGGGGTGTTAACTATGAAGGAGTGACTGAGCCAAATTCTTGTGAAAAAGGTATCAAAACAACGGCACAAGTGTATCAAGACACCATTCTTGAGGAGTTAGCTTAGCCCCTACATAACACCATGTTCAATAATCAAGTATGGTCATTCCAGCAAGATTTGGGACTAGATCACAAAGCTCGATCCACCCAATCTTACTTAAAACGAACGTTCCGGACTTGATGAGAGCTGACTACTCTTCATCCAGTCCCGACCTCAATCCGCTGGATTACGATTAATGGTAATTTTAGGAGAGCACTGCTTGCTCTAAACACCCCACGTACGTAATTTGGAGTCCCTAAAACATACCATACGATTGGCAGTGAAATTTTTTTTTTTGTTAAATGTTGCTAGATTGTAAAAAAATCTCATCCTCCCCGTCACGCCGGCCCAATTCCGTTGATAGGAGGATGTAGTGTCATTCTCCTCCTATGCAGCATGGCGCTACCCCTTCCAAAAACATAATTCAATCAATAATTAATCTATGTCAAATAGTGGTCGTGCAGAATGATAATTACTAGCAATGCAGTGGCACGTGGTTTCACTAGCGTAAATGCGTGATTGTATATGAGCCCATAATCATCCTTTTATTTTATTTCTTCAGTTAACTTGGAAGCCATATATCAAGTTTACCACATGCATCATACAGCTTTTAGTTTAAACTATTAAATTTCATTACTGTTCATTATAAAGTCGTATCCACCCACTGAACAACATGGGCATTTTTCAGTATATAAATCTCATCTTGGTTTTTAAATAATACATACTTTGGTGTTTAAGAAGTGACATTTCTTCAATGATGGCGAACTGGGTCGGCACGATCAGGGCGATGCCACTTGCTTACATAAAGCTTGAAGGTGATAACTATTCGATCGTCTCTATTGAGATTAGCCAACTGCGCACACACATGTAGGCAGTTGGCTAGTACCAATATCATATGCAGGACAGGTGTCACACAATTACGTGCGCAGACACCCCTACTCTCTGTTCAGACGAGAGGCTTTTCGACACGATCGGAGAGAAAATAGGCGTAGGAGCGATGACTTAGCGTGCCTTTATACTGCCGACTTCTGATCTTCGTCAATTGAAAATTTTTGGTCCAACCCGGTCTCAAACCGTGACTTCACTATGTATTGTTGAATGATTACCACTAGATCACATTCACAAAAAATCGGGATTCGTGAAAAAAGAAAAACGATCTTTGGTAAGAGTTTATTATTCCATCAATTACATCTAGATACGAGGCAAAACTGACAATGTACCGGGTTCACGTACAATACTACAGCTAGACTAATGTAACATGGAGAATAGAGACCAGGCGAAAACTCGCATATAACCAATAATATCCAATCAAAAATTACCCTCTCACAAGTGGAGTCCCAAGTTTTCAGCCTTATATAAGACACTTTTCTTTCACGGAGTGCGTGCTTCTGGTCCTTATCCACCATGACAAGTAACTACTTCAAATTATTTAGAGAATTCAAAATTACCATCATATTAATAAAATCCATATAACTGACAAAGCCGCCCGTTTTGTTGAAAAGAGATTATGACAAACGGACAACAAAGTGATCCTATGTAGACTCCGTTTTTCCTTTAGCGGTACAGAATCTTAAAAAAGGCTAACAGCCCCTGAATAATAATAACAAAGCTTTGTGCACATTGAAGTCAATATATATATATCATACACAAATGGTTCGATTTCCAATATAATTCCAGCAGCATAAGTAATATTAACATTACTTTTTCAACATAGATAAATAAATATAAGAAATAAAACTAGAAGAGTAGTAAGAGTATGTAAGTCCGTCTCTTAGTTGAATCCTTGTGTTTGACATTTTATGAATTTCCAGTTGTCAACCATTGATTTACAAAACACAGTCAGTGCCTCAAAATTATCCATATAGAACTGTAAAAAGTATTTAAAACCATTCATTCAAGGTTGATTTTGCAAAAAATTATGTACTTCTTTCAAATAGAATCAAGTTTGTAAAACGACTTAAAGTCGCAAGTTGATAGAATATCCAGAAGTATTTTTTTTGTACAATCACGGACGCTTTAAAATGACAGTTCGGTATGAAATCGTGTATCTTGTATTTTTTGTGAACCAAAGTTGTCAACCCATAATGTTAAAGTATATATGTATGTATCGTATAAGTATATATGTAATTTTTGGAGGCTTACATTTACAAAAAACAAATGGGTTTAAAAGTCTTTTGAATAACTTTTGTCTCGCAAACTTCCATAACCCTGTTTGAGACCCAGTTGCCATTCAACGATACTTAAAACTAATTTTACAACAATATAAATCATTCGATAAACTAAAAATTAATTATAAAAAAAAAATGTTTCATTCAAAACATAAAAATATATACATTTAAATAGTGTCTAGACATTTCTAGAGAACACGTGTCATTAATACGAATTGCCTTAAATTAAAAATCTTTTTAATATAATTAATATTAAAAAAAAACAATATGAGATATTCGTATCTCTACAGTCAAAAATAAAAACTTTAGTAATATCATAACATTGCATTGGCGCGAAATAAAGGAAATAACCGCCATTTTTATAGCTTGGAAGTTTTATTTATTTTGAAATCTCCGCCGGCAATAACAACTTCACATCATTATCAATAATGCATTGCAATCATACTTCAAGTTCTACGTTCATAACTTACATTATTATTATAAGTAGTAAGAATTCATTGAAATTCATTATGTTATACTTATCTTTAATGTCATGTGAATGTATAACGTTAGCATCTGTTATATTGATTTCCATTAATTGTTAGAAATTTAAGGTATATGATAGAAATACATAACGTAGGAAATAATGCATAATCGTTAATTTGCAGTAAAAATTCACAACTGGATGAATTAAGCAATCGAGAATAAATTGTATTTCTGATAGGATCCAGAAATTAAGGTAAAAATGAACTTACCTAAAAAAAAGGAGTTTGATTTATTTATTCAAATCTGTTATTACGCCACCAGTGTTTCCTTACATTACAATATTGTGTCCAAGTGTATGCATTGCCTTGCATACGATACATATTACCTTACCTGTCATGAAATGTAATTGATTTATTATCCTTTTGTAGAAATGATGTTATACAAACAATGCAAAGGATCGGCATATGAGTATTATTGCTGTGTAAAAATGTCGTATTTAATGATTTGCCATACCTTACGAAGATGTATCTTTATTTAATCGCAATACGTAAGGAAATGTGTAGACAATGTATACAGGCCTGTTTACATAGTCATCTAACAATATTAGTTAAGTGCCGTTTAAATGAACACTTAACAATTTTCATGAAAATAGCAATGAATTTTACAAAGTGATTGAGATAATTGTCATGTAGGTGTATCGTCATCTATTCCTGTTATCCTCCTGATGGGCTACCGGAAATGAGCGAACATTACATGACGTGAGATATGTGACATTTTATGCTATTACAAAATTGAGATGAAAAGGAGAAGCAGATTTTATTTCCCTCGTGGACTTTATTCCTACAATTTAATCACAATTAAAAATATTGAAAACGACAGATTAGTCAACATTAAAATATGAAAAAGATCCCCGCACTTTTCGAATGATTCCATATCCAAACAAATCTAGTTCTTCCCTTATAGATTTCCTGTCTGTTCCTTTTCACGATATAGACAGTTCATCGAACAGACTCATCTGCAGCATTCGCAGTTAAAAACATTCGACAGATAGCAGACGTATACACAGCTAGATTAGTTTATTTCAGTTACTTTCACAGCATTATGTCATATGGAATTCTATTATGGGGTAATGCTGCTGATATTGATTCAATTTTTTTCTTCTGCAGAAAAGGGCTATTCATGCAATATATAATATGAGTCCAGTGGAGTCGCTTAAGCATAAATTTAAAACTGCAAAAATTATGACATTGCATGGCCTATATATATATTTGAAAATCTGCTGTATGTCCATAAGAATATATAAAAATTTAAGAAGAAATGTGATTCTCATAATGTCAATACTAGAAATAAGAATCAACTCGCTGTGCTCCATGAAATTAATAATTCATTTACGGGTAATTGTATACGTTTTTATAATAAAATTCCCAGTAATATAACAGATTGTCGATTAATAAATTTAAAGCTATCGTTATAGGGAAACTCATATCAAAATCCTGTTATAATATAAAGGATTTTATAAATGACAAAAATGTAGTGGAATGAATTACTGTAAATTTAAGTACTTTTGTGAAGTAACGATCACAAGCAAAATAATGATATGTACCCAGCGGAGTTTATTGTGAGCATCTTCTCTGACGTGGGCGCGTTGCGAACTCTCAATTTAAACTTAGCCGCTAAGATAAGCATAAGTGTACATAATCATTATACAGATCCAATATAAAAAATAAACAATAAACGAAATCACTCCCAAAAAATATCCAGCAAATGAGTGGAAATATGTAACATGAAAATACAGCTCAATCACACGGAGCCAGGGTATTTCTACCTCCTAACCTCAAATTTCCAATAATATTAAAATGATATCTTCGATGTCGTGGTAGTGGAAAAATTATTTAAATACGACAATGTTACCAGCAATTAAGATAAAAACACACGTTGCTCTCCATCCGTATTTTATACAAACTAGATAAATTATTTAATATACGATATTGTTCTATGTAAATAAATGCGTCCATAGACTGTGTTAGTGGGGCTAGGGCACACTGTAATGTTGTAAATATAATTTTGGCTGTTTGATCGATCTGAAATCTTAGTACATCTATATTGTAAGGGTTGCTTGAGTTGAGTGCATATTGCGTTTATACCTGAAGCTAGCTGCGTTTTTAAATGTATTTTTATAGTATTAAGAAATCTATGGTAGTTATAAATTAGTAGTTGATATAAAATTAGGAAAAATTGGCTTGCGAGACACAATTCGCCAACATTAATACTTAAGACAGTAGGGTTATAACTTATGATCAAATTTACAAACATTCCGATAATTATCATTAGTTGAATATTAAATTCATAAAGCTGCCATCATTGCCATAAGCTGAAAACTTAAAACGTTTATTGCTAAACATTAATTGCTTAATAGTACGCTAAAAGTATTCAAGTAAATGTCTAAATTTATTAATTAAATGTTTCCTAAAAAAAAAATTAACATTCCTAGAAGTTTTTAAATTATTAGTATTAATGCGGCTGACGTGAAAATTACCATAACTACCTTTGCAACTAAATACTACAACTTAAAAAAAACTAATAGCGTAAACATGTTCGAGATTAAAAATGAAATCAGTGCTTGTCACCATGTTTCTATCCGTTCTAGATTATTTTTTGCATTGGATCAAACAAACTAAGTCCATATGAAGATCAGTGTGCACTAGCTTAGGACCTACATCACATTAATTAATTTGACACTTACATTTCATCTGAATCTACGGCTTGACTAGGATTTGTCACAGAACGTGCATACACTAAGAAAAACTGCTATATTAAATTGCCAACCCACCCCGTTATGGCCGATTTCACTTTAGGTTTTGCCCCTACAGAGCCCCTGTCTGTTTGTGATTTGTTGTTTTATGCTGATCATGAAATTGAATAAAAACGAAGCCTGTTCCTCATGGAATCGAAACTCGAAATTGGTACAAATTTGAGACACCAGGACATTGATTTACAAAAATACAAAAGACGTGGTTAATGACTTATAACCATTCCGCGTAAGGTGGACTTGCAAATATATTTGTTACTGTACACCCAGAGATAATTTAGAATGACGGTTCAGTATGAAATCGTGTATCTTGTATATTTGTAAATCAATACACCAGAGCACTATATTGAGGTCACCAATATACAAAAAAGGAGATGTTTAACTACTGATTGTCAGATATTCTAGTATACCAAAATTCGCTTCATATAATTTTATATTCATAATAATAATTGATATTAGTGGTTAGTTACCCCCTGGTCAGTTAATTCAATACAGATAAAGAGAAAAATATTTCTTTATAAAAAATATATTATAAATAAATATGCAAAAATGAAGTTGCTGCTACATTCACGTGACTAAATCAGTCAATAAAAAATGCGTTCTGCATCGATGATAATTAAACAAGCACAGCTCTATTTTTTTGACACACTCAAACAATAAATATTAAAATGTCTGCAATAATAAAAGTAGGAACTTGTCATTTTATTTCGGAATGTGGTACAAATACTAAAACAATATTTATGGATGGTAAAATATAGAAGCAACGCTAATATCCTATGTCAAATAAGTATATTAGAAAACTTTTGGTATAATCGGCAGTCAAATTTTATACGCGTAAGGTATATGGTCAGTCTTGAACGAAAGCACCAATGAGCACGTTTCGCCAAATCGAATTTCGATTCCACAACACTAGATTCCTTTTCAATTCGATTAATTTCGAATTCGAATCGATCCTTACAATCGATTTTACATTTACTCATATTTTTTCTCACGATAACACATTTACACATACAAGTGAGGGTAGGAAGACATCCAGGGGGACACCGTGAGGTGTGGGTGGAGAGTGAGGACCGGGCGACGATGGGTGCACACGGGGCGGGCTAGGCGGCGACTGGCGGGGGCGGGGGGCGGTCAGGTCACCGCCCACCGCGGCCGCGCCGCCCAGGCTTGCCACGCCTGTTGAATCCTCTGGACACAAACGGTATTTCGTTTTCATTAATCGCACAAACATTTACATTAATAGATTCGATATCTGTATACCTGGCGTTGGTGACATCATCTCGGAGCTCTAGTACGATACTAAGATTACTAACTGTATTTAAGATCTATAACTACAGCAGCTCTGTCGTAATATGTGCCGTCTATGACGTCACACCGATACAGTGTGCTAACCGTACCAAGGCGACAGCGCGAGCACGGAGGGATAGCATGATGACAAGGAGAACACGTAGGCAGGCTTTAGCTATGGCCATTGGCTGGTTCAAATTAGGCGTGCAGCTGTGTGCATGAATATATGTGAGAGCGCTCGCGTGCGGAATGATTATATACTATCGTGTGTATTATAATAGAATATCGTGCATTAACACGACCCGGGATACGGGCACACTCTAAACAAAACGACACTATCGATGTATGCCAGATTCGGTTCACGTTGGTTGTCAGTAATCCAGCGTATTGCTTGTCGCATGAATCTGTACATAGAAATATAAAGCATGTCTTTGCTGCGGTGCAGCTGATTTAGGCCGGCGCACGACGGTGTGGCTGTACCTATCGACCACATTACACCAGCATGAAATTATAGTTATGCTGTCGCTTTACGACGTATGTTAATGGGCGTTGGTTGTCACCTAGAGGCTCCGCCTACTCTCCCCTTTCTCCTAAAGGTCACGTAAACTTACCGGAAGGGTCCCCGGTACGGTGCGCGGGACTGCGGCGAGCCGGACACGTTGTCCGATGACGAGCTGGAACCAGCGCGAACAGTGCCGGCTGCCTCAGGCTTCGCCTCTTGAGTACCGCTGGTAGAGACCTTAGGTTCCTGTGTAAAGTTACGTCTTTTATAAAGGTGTTACTACATCGCAGACAACAACTACGTGGGATAGAATATATCAAATGTATACCTCGCTTATAATATGTGTAAACCTCACGTCGATGACGTCAAGTCTGCGCTATAATACAGTACACTGAGGTAACGACGCAACGCAGCGAGCGCGGGGAGATGAAATGGGAACGGGGAGGGGGCTGCCCATACTAGCCAGGACTACAGATAATGTGTGATAGCGGCATGTTCTATAGCCATTTGAAAAGTAGCCGTCATTCGACAGGTCATTGTCACCATCATACAGTAGCGCAGTCAGACATACCACTTATAGTTTGAGGGCAAAGAATATCTTCCACATGATCAAATTATATGATACCACTCCTACTAGCTTTAAGATCTGTACATTTTGTGATAAAAAAATACATTCCGAATACACATTTCAACTGCTAAAAGACTAAAGGAGTATTCGTTCCATTAATAAAATAATGGATCGCGTCGAGTTTCGGGATTATGAACTTCTCTGTGCAGTTTCATCACGCCAATATTATGATAATACCATTTTTAATTTATATTTCTATCGGTCCGCTTCCATACATTTTTTCGAAATGATTTAAGTACTTTGTTTTGGAGCTGCCGAGGGCGACTGTACGGCTTAGCAGAGTCATATATATAAATGAGTGTGTGTGTGTGTGTGTGTGTGTGTGTGTGTGTGTGTGTGTGTGTGTGTGTGTGTGTGTGTGTGTGTGTGCGCGTGGGTGAGTGCGCGCGTGTGTGTGCACTTGGGGGCCCTGAGTTCTGTCCTTCGGTGAAGGCTGACAAATGATCAATGGGGCTGTTAGGTGTCTGCCGACGTCCATTAATCTGCGCATATGTCGCGTTATCCTCATTTTCAGCTGCTCACGAACCGCACGAATCACGACAGCATATTGATCGGTAGCATAGACATCACATTCAGGCGGTATTATGTAAGCGGACGGTTCCCTTACCATCGTGGCAGCCCAATTAAACTGTAATGCAGCACGGCACTACGACATGTAGGACGAGGTCGAGGTAGCCGGTAATTAGCTGCTGCTATAGGAACGAAAAGGTGCACAAGAGATGAAAGCCACGAAAGCGCGGTGAAGTTTAAAGCGTAGCGTCAGTGGTTTGCTGAGCGTATAATGTTTCACATGATTTTTTTTTTTATTATTATGCTCCCGTACCCAAAGTTTGAAATCGGGGCACTATTACTAAGGCTCAACGGTCTGTCTGTCTGTGCCTGTTATCAGACTGCTGAACCGTGATATCAAGACATTTCAATTTTTTTTGACAGATAATGTATCTCTGTTGCCACTATAATAACAAATTGGTAAGGAATCCCCTGTACGCGAGTTCGATCCGGACTTGGCCTGTTTTTTTATATCGCGAGACTCTAATATCGTCTCATATGGAGGAAAATTCCAATCATATCGACAAGTCCGATATCAACTCATTTGAATTATAGGATAAGATTTTTTTTACAGAATAGGGGGCAAACGAGAAATCAAGAGCCTTATTACTACTACCAACACCCATGAACATCCACAGAATTAGTATGCCCATGTGTTACCCTCCTCCCCCCCGCATCAATGGGCCACCGGCTCTTCACAAGCCGCACGAAACAAGATAGATGATGTCACTTTACGGCGGTATTACCTCCCCTGTCGTGCCGACCCAATTCCGTTGCTTGGGAGGATGTAGTGTCATGCGCTATTCACGGCACTATCCTCCTATGCAGCATGGCACTACCTCTTCCTAAAAGCATGCAAGTACCTCAGTATCAGCGGGAGTGGTGATGGTGAGTGGTGGGGGCCCGTCGTCGCCCGCCCCCACCACTCCGCCGCGCGCCACCTGGCGGGCGAGCAGATCTGCCATGCGTTGCTGCAAAGCCTGGAAATCATATTTTTCAATTGTTACTTATTGAGAGAAACGAAAAACACATTCCTTAAAAGATCTCTAGACAAGCTTTAAGTTTCTATTTCATTACACATTTTAATAATGTATTTGTCTTAATAATGTCTAATTAGCTGAGCATTGTGTACAAACATATTTTAATAAAGTATTTGTCTTAATAACGTCTAATTAGCTGAGAATTGTGTACAAACATACTTTAATAATGTATTTGTCTTAATAACGTTCAATAGCTGAGAATTGTGTACAAACATATTTTAACAATGTATTTGTCTTAAAAACGTTTAATAGCTGAGCACTGCATACAAACGTATTTTAATAATTTATTTGACTTAATAACGTTTAATTAGTTGAGCATTCTGTACAAACACATTTTAATAATGTATTTGTCTTAATAACGTTTAATAGCTGAGCACTGTGTACAAATATATTTTAGAAATATATTTGACTTAATAACGTTTAATTAGTTGAGCATTCTGTACAAACATATTTTAATAATTTATTTTTCTTAATAACGTTTAATTAGTTGAGCATTCTATACAAACATATTTTAATAATGTATTTGTCTTAATAACGTTTAATTAGCTGAGCAGCAACCTCCTTAGCTTTGGTCAGATTAAATTATAATGTATTGAATATTTTTATGAATATGAATTGTAAAAAAATGTTATAAAAAAAAGTTATTGTATTGATCACAAAAATCACATACATAATTTATCTTGAGCGTTATAATTATATATTACTATACTATTCAGTTATAATTTCCATAAATGCCACATTGCCCATAGATGTGGCACTTATAGAAATTAGTATGTTTTACATATTCTTGGTAATTGGTAAATCAGGTCTTAAGTGTTTGATTGTAATGTTCATATTTCATGTCATTGGCAGGGTAACCCCTATCATTTAGAAGAAAATGTTATTTTTCTTAGCTATTACTTTGCATTTCTGTGGTATCATGGTACCAAAGAATTGCGAAGTAATCACTAAGAAAAGCTACGATAAACAACATTTGCAGTATTAATCTTTTGAAAAAAGGATAAAAAAATTAACATTGACCTAATAGGCAAGAAAACAAAAAAAGTATGTCACATGAAATAATATAAAAAAATATATAATTTACAGAGACATCAGAAGACAGGCAAATACTATTCACCTTGAGCTCGGCAGTTAACCGGAACGGTGGTGCTGTCAGAGAGTCCACCGGCGGAGGAGCCTTCTTCAGTGCGTCCACATCAAATGAAACGTGGCAGCGGCAGACAGGGCAGGTTTGCTGAAACAATTAAAACCTGATATTAGCTCCGCATCATTCATTTATTATTTCTGTTATCCCACATGCATTTTAATAATGCGGTAGATTTTTCTTTTGGATTTAATTGAAGATAAACAACCTAGTGATTAAAAATTATTTAAGATAGAATGTCATTATCACATCACAGTTAAATTTTGAGACCGGGGAGGTAACTATCGCTACATAACACCACTGTAAAATGACAGCTATGTTGTCACGTTTTGTGCGGCTTTAAGACTCGTGGTCTGTTGGAGGGAAAGGGGTGATGGGTAGCAAGACATCTGCAAGTGCACATGTTAATGAGGGGTAATAAAAAACAGGGCGACATAATGTTCATTGTACATTGGTCAATCATGCAGATGGGTAGGTATTAGTGGTCCTTTGGTCACCTGATAAGCTGGCGCTTGCACCTGTTGCCAATTCGGAAGTTTATCCAATTCTTCGTGATAGTATTTCTTCCCAGCGATCAAATGTTTTGATAGACAATGGCTGTGAAAGTGATGGTAGCACTGGGTTTTTATAAACACATCCCCCTGGATGAATCCGTGCAGGCAGATGACACACTGGCCACTGGGAAGATTGCTTTGAGTTAGATACTCACGGACAATCTGTGAAACAAAGTTGTGTCAATTTTGATGATCGCTTTGCAAGTTTGCCACTTCAGTTTGTAAGTTTGCCTATTTGTCCCGTGATATTGGATACGAGTGTGTGAACAGCCCATTGCCTCTTCAGCGAGCTTATTCGTCGCGTGATATCGGATACTTTAGTTCTCTGCCTTATGACTTCATTACGAATTCTGTTGGACAGAGAAACACCCAACGTAACACATTCAATAGCCAGTTGAGCTACCGCAAAGTTGTAATGGGCTGGCCCCACACTCAGAAGAACAGATGGCAGATGAGCCAGTAAGGTTCTGGAGTGGATGCCGCATTTAGGAAAACGAAGGGTTGGATCTCTGTAGAATGGCCGGTCCGGAATGGATGCGAGTAGCAGGTCTGTCGTCTAGATGTTCATTGAGCGAAGCCTATGTCCAGCAGTGGACCAATAATAGCTGATAATGATGATGAATGATTGTAAGTTTAACTACATAGCATAGGCCCAAAAGAGGGCAATTGTTGAGAAACAATATGGATGTCTATGTTGATTGGTAGTAATCAAAAGGCTCCAACTGCTCTTTTGCACTTCTATGCTATAAAAAAGTCATAAATATCGAGAAGGTAAGAAGTGTTAGTCCAATTGGTTGGATTAACAGAAGAGCAGACATTTGGACATTGATTAAAGGGTGACAGTCTGATAGACTAATAATGAAAAATTGAATTAATGTTCGTTATTTTTATTATTGCCAATAATATTGCTCACTGCAGTATCATTTTATTTTATGTTGACAATCTGATCCTTCAACAAACACCTCCAACATTATCTGCTCTATGACCACCTCAGTGTTTAGTATTTTTAAATGTTTCAGTTACAATAATTATGCATTATCTGAACCAATTAATACTTAAATATGTGTAATGCAATGCATGGTCCTTCTAATGGACCACGCATGATGGGAGGAAGAAGGGAGGGCAATACATCTACATGAATATTATAATATGTTTATGGGTATCGTTAGTCATCAAAATTTTTTTGCCATCCATAGAAAAAATCATTTTCGCCCCCTTCAACTACAAATAAAATGCAAGGGACAGAGACAAGAATAGTCATTATATATCCAAATAGTCACTTTTAAACTGTCTGGATATTTCGATATAGGTACAATAACTGTCATTAATATTTACTTTACCTTAGGAATAAATAATGTTCAATAGTGCAAAGAACTCACCTCAATTAATTCAAAAACAACAGGATTACCAAGGTTCCTGTTTAACATTTCCCTAATTTTTGTATTAATAATTGACAGTAATTGATCATCTAGTCCCCGGGGATTTCTAAGGAACACTTCTGGACTGCTGTCAGGATATTCTAAAGTCAACCTGACCTCCAAAGTTAAACACACGAATTGTTGATCAATATTATCTCCGGTCGATGGATGTATAACAGTTTCGATAACTTTAGGTACATTGTCTTCATCTCGTTTTACAATCACATCTTCAATTAAAATAGCTTCCAAAGCTTGTATTTCGTCATAAACCCTAAAATATTTAAACATTGTAAATATTGTTATTAGATTTATAGCTTAAATTGATCACTTTATTTACAAACCTTTCGTCTATTTTCGCCGACATGATGAATGCGGAGAGACTAGTAATAAGCTAAAATAAATCTGTACTGTAGTCCAGGACAGATTTTTTCAGGTGCATTCAGTTCAGGCAGGCGCAATGCAGTCGATAGTGCAGCAAACAGCTGGTTAGCTGGGATTCTGAGAGTCGGTCCCACAAAAATCAATCATGCCTTTCAACTATTAATACAGACAAAATGTGTTCTTCATCTTCTATAAGTGACGTAACGAAAATAAATTGACAGATCTAACAGAACTAATATTTTAAACGTCAACTTACCGTTTGAACGAAATATTATTTACATACAGATAGATCATTATTTTAACTAACATAGTCCATTTTTTAAGTGCCCTAAAATGTAAATAAACCGCTCTACATAAAAATGACGATTTTTCGCCGCTTATCACTCATTTGGCGATACAATAATTTACCGACATACATGCACTATCATTTCTATCACGATTTACACTTAAAACCTTAGATCATGTAATACAGGATAGGCTTTGCTAGCGCGTTCCCGTCTGCCGAGGTATGCAATCAAATTATCTAATGCATTTATAAAAAAAAATGAAAATCGAATACGACATTACGTGCATCGGTATAATATCAAAAGGATGTTAAAAGTACTCCGACAAAAATACCATTTTGTGCGGTTTCTTCTTTGAGATGGAATAACGTTATATATGTGAATATTTTTCTATTTTATTAACTTTGTTTTCTATTATTTTTTATAGCATAAGAGGCAAACGAGCAGTTGGGCCACTTGTAAGTAAGTGATTCTCAATGCCCATAGACATCTACAACACCAGGGGACTCGTAGATGTGTTTCCGGATTAATAAAATGAAAATATACTTGCATATGTTTTAATTTGTGGATGAATGTCGTTGGCGCAACATTGTAACCTTTTCTTTACGAGCATGTTTATAGATATAAGTATTTTATGTTGTAGCAGTTTGTTGACCTAGTTAAAATTGGTGATTTAATTGAAATTGCTAAAAAATTATCCATCGTTTGGCATGATTACGGAGACAATAATCGAGCTATTTTTGTAGTGAGTACTTCCAATCCCAAACAATTTACATCCTTACTACGATAGCACGATATCATATGTGACGCAAGCGTGCGATCAGATAAAGTTTCACGATTTCTTGTTTTTCAAATTCGAATCTAATCACTAAAGATTTAAGGATCTAAACAAAGCATGTTATGTGGTAGTCTCGTGTCAACAGGCAAACAAATTCGTTACTTTGAAGAATAAAGTAAGTCAATTTTGTGAAGTAGATCTTTTTACCATAAATATATGATAGATAAATAATATTTCGTTCAAACAACGGACACTTGACATTCCAAAAGCATTGTCTCTCTTACCTGTTCACCCCAGGCTCAACCGCTACGTTAAGGTATGGTGGGGATGCTACAACACCCTTTTTTGACGCGGGAAAACGCATTAATGAGCCTCCACCGGCCCTTAGGGGATGTGGTCCCCGTGGTATGTGGCCACTACGAGAGCCACCAGTGCCGCCTTTGAAGAGGTGCCCCGGAGCAACAAATCATCAGGGCACACGGCCAATCAGCTCCCTAAGGGACCGACGCTACCTCCTCTGTTGAGATTATCCCGCACCACAGGACAACCCCACCAACAGTGCAATGGGGTGGAACAGTGCAATGGGGTGAGGTTCCCATCCTCACCCCTTGCCCCGTCCGCAAAAAGCGCCTTCTCCTGTTGTTCTTTAGCCCTGTATTCTTATAACAAAGAAAAAGGGTACAAAGAGCGAACCTCGGTTCGATTGGCTTCGCCTGGGTTCACCCTAGGCTAATGAATGGGGAGGCTACAACACTCTGTACAACGTACACCTATACATTATACATAGGGTTTGGGGTTAACTAAGCTAACCTTAAAAATCCTATTCTATATAGAAGTAATTGACAAATTTTCAGATTTATTCCTTTCCTAATTTACAGCACAAGTTGTAAGTTTTATTTCCTGCAAAATTTCATAATTCTTGTTTACGGGAAGTTCCTACCCATTGGGTTCTAGGTAACTTGTAATTTCATTACGTTGGGTTTAGAGTATCATCATTTTTATCTGTGCTTTAAGAAAGATAAAGAGGAATAGGTCTTGATATACATACAGACCTAGATACGTACCTTCACTTTTGTCCTCTTGAGGTACCGACCCTCTTGAGAACATATACAATTATGCCTAGTTGGTATTTATTCAGTTCTTATATAGATGGGGCTAGAAAGGCTCGTGGTAAGTCCACAAATATCAAGAAAATTTGACTATGCAATCTAGAATATTGAACAAGTCAACGATATTTTATTTACCAGGTATACTTTATTTATAAAAAAATAATCGCACTTTAATCCTAATGGTCAAAAAAAATATGACGACAGTGACCAATTGTAACAATTGGTCTCGGTGCGGACGGATGCAGGGTGACAAATCATTATCGTAAGTATTTAAGTTAAAACATATATCAATAGAATTTGGACTTAGTATTTGAGGACTTTTAAATATAATAGAAAATATCTAAATATTGCTCATAATTAACAAGGAAATAGTATTAATATGTCCATTATTCAAATTGGACCTTTCACGGTGCATCAATAGTTTCTCCGTCCACAAAAAACAGGCAAGGCTGATTTTAGTCTCACGTCGACGTCAGCGCTGATGGCCGAGATATATGAACTTTTAGGAAGCGACTTTTTGATGACGCGTAGCTATCAGCGCTGAACACCGTGCGTCCGTACGCGTCGCGCGTCGACCCCGCGTAGCTGTCGGCGCTGACGATGGCACGAGCGCCTCTGTGTTCAGTGAGCGTTTTAGTGTCAAGCGGAGCGGACGTCGTCAGCGCGTACAGTCATGGCGAATCGCGAAGTGGATACAGGTCGAGTTATCGATGAGGTACGCCTGAGGAAGAAAATTGTGCGATACATCGGATCCACTCTACAAAAATAAAGATGCAAGAAACAAAGCCTGGGAGGATATGGTGGACACATTGAAAATATTTCAGGAGAAGAAAAACAACAGCTTGGTATGTTTACTTTCTTATTTTAATTTCAAATATACACATTTCAAGTTAAAATATACACGAATCTTGTCAGGGTACGCTTCCAATAGGGCTCACAAAGTTCTCAGCAAAATGTTCTCGCAGAGCGTGTCCAGACCTGTTTGTAGGTACAGTTGGCAAGTCTACCATACCGGCAATTGTAAGTGGGCCTTTGATGAAATACGCAGCATGCTTTAACTATATTCTTTGTAACATCAAAACTCGCATTAATAGGCGTATGAAACACTCTGAACTTGTTCGACATTATACCAAATGTCGATTCTATGTATCGTCTACTCCGGCTCAGTCTATAATTAATTTTTTTTTCTTGTGGGTCATATTGGATCGTGCATATGGCTTCAGAATTTTATTTGATATTCCAAAAGCACCATCACCCACATTTACATATTCAACTGGAGTATTTGTTCCTGGCAGTGGCTTCGGTCCTGGAATGTTTAAAGTGTTTTGTTCAAGGCTCCTGTATAGTGTACTGTTTTGGATAATAGTCGAGTCCGAGTTTTTCCCATATGTTCCAATGTTTACATATGTAAAACAATAATCTGTATCGCACATAGCTAGCAGAACTATGGAGTGAAAATTTTTATAGTTGTAGAATATTGATCCACCACCGGTTGGATTTACGGTTCGTATGTGCTTGCCATCAATAGCTCCGATGTAATTTGGAAAGTTGGTCTTTTATAGATAACCATTAGCAATATTTTGCCACGTATCAGGTGTACTTGATGGTATGTATTCATTGTGTAGCGCTTCCCATATTACTTTACACACTTCATCCACGCTCTTACTGATTGTTGCTATTCCAATCCTAAATTAATACTGAAATGTTCGACCCGTAGCAAGAAATCTGAAAATAAAAAGTTTTTATTATTTCAGCAAAACTAGTCCAACAGAGATGGAAAACAGCCAGGGATGCACACTTTAGAACAAAGAACGCAATAAACAAAACGCCTCCAGGAAGTGCTGCAAAAATACAAAAAGTACACATGTTATGAGGAATTAAGGTTCCTAGCTCCAACAGTATTATCAACTGTTGATGAATCACTGAATGAAATCATACCCTCCCCATCCCTTCCCTCACCCTCAGTAAATATAAATAATACATTGGATAGTATGGTATCTTCAGAAAATACTCAAGAGGGTGAGCAGAATGACCGTGGTGTTGATTCAGCATTATCACAAAAACCTTGGCCGAAAAAGAGAAAAAGAAACCCCCCGAAAACAAATACAGAAAGTTCTCTATTTGAAAAAGAAAATATTAACTTATTAAGTAATCAAACACCAGATCTTGCTGCTGACGACCTGGCTTTTTTCGATTCTTTAGGTCCAATTTTAAAATCTTTTGATGTAGGACAAAAGCTAGAGTTTAAATCGAGAGTGCTGCGCGATATTCGAAGTTTCAACAGATCAAATAGCTCAAATAGCTCTTACTCCAATGACGCAAGGCCTACACTCGACACGTATGCATCGTCATACAATTATCAAACTCCAGGTTCCCAAGGGTACGAAACGAATGATACGAATCCTGGTTACTCTGGTTACGAAACAGCTAGACGTACTGATGAATAATTATATTATGTTTAATTACTAACAATATGTCATTTATGTTATTTTTTTTGTCTTACCTATAATATGAAACATAACAATAATAAATACCTATGTTGTTTTCTTACCTATAATTTGCCATGATTACACAATTATAAAACGAGTAAATATGTTTTTTCTTACCTTAAAATCACAAGATTCGTAAGCTGCAATGGACCATTTCATCCTGTATCTTTGCCAGAAGTTCGTCAAAAGTTCTAGTTGACATTCGAAGGTAATTAAAGAATTTACTTTCGTCAGCCCTCAAAGTGCTATAGGAGTCTTCGTCGTCGCCGGTTTTTATTTTTTTGGGATACATAGTACAAAGCAACAACAATTAATACACTCCGCATTTTTTCGTCGTCTGTACGGTAAGGCGGTCAGTACGATACTACGAGGTTGGATCTAAAAGTTCTAAGCCCGACCAAGAAAATGAAGGAAAAGTGGATCTAAATTTATTTTTATTTTTCGACATAGTCTCCATCTCCATAGTACAACACACCTCTTCCACCTGACCTGCAACTTGTTTATCCCCTCGAAAAAAAAAAGATTCCGGAAGGTCCGCGAAATAATCGTTTACTGCGACTATCAGCTCATCTTTGGTCGAAAATTTCGTGCCACCCAAATGTTTTTTAAATTTGGAAATAAATGATAATCCGAGGGGGTTACATCCGGCGAATAAGGTGGGTGGGGCAGCAATTCGTTGCCACAATCATGGATTACAGACATTGTTTCAACCGAAGTGTGAACACGTGCATTGTCTTGATGAAACAAAACTTTCTTACGCAACATTCTCGGCCTTTTTTTCTTTTATTTTGTTCCCGGAGTCTTCGTAAAAGGTTACAATAATAAATAGAATTTATAGTTTGACCTTTCGGTAAATAATCTACAAAAATAATGCCCTTCGCATCCCAAAAAACAGAAGCCATGACTTTGTTAGTCGACAAAACGGCCTTAGCCTTTTTCGGCGTGGGAGAGTCGGATCTTTTCCACTGTTTGGATTGGTTCATCTATGGTAACCCAGCTTTCATCTATGGTAACAAGTCTAGACAAAAAGTCCTCGGGATCAGTCTCAAAAAGTTCCAAACAGTCTCGCGAAATTGTGTAACGAACTCGTTTTTGTTCAGCTGAAAGCAACCTCGGAACCCAGCGAGCAGAAACCTTATGGATCCCCAACTCTTCCGTTATTATGTGTTGCACGCGACCATAACTAATGTTTGTTATCACAGCTATCTTACTAATGGTCAAACGTCGGTCACTCAGTACGAGATCACAAATTTTATCGATGTTTTCTTTCGTGGTAGAGGATGTAGGCCTTCCACTCCTAGGATCATCTTTAATGCTCTCACGAACGCGCTTAATCTCAGCTACCCACTTCTTGACACTGGAATACGTTGGAGCAGACTCCCCCAAAGTGCACGCCATATCTTGATGGATGTCTTTTGGTGATTGGCCTTTTTTATTGAGGTACTTAATGACTGCACGGTGTTCATTTTTCTCCATTATTGAAAATTGCGTCAGATTGCTGAAACAAATAATCACAGAAAATTTATATTGTGCACTACCGGAATGAAACTGCGCACAATAAATCAATATGACACATACTAACAAATGACGGTAGATTTAAAAAGATGTCATAGCTCCATGTAGGTTAGGCCACGAACTTTTAGATCTAGCGATCAGCCTTGGGCTGATTTTAGTCTCACACTCACCGTCAGCGCTCATAGCTCAGCGCGTTTTTTGTCAGCGCTGAGGCTCAGCGTGGCTCGTTTTATAATTATGTGTAATCATGACAAAGTATAGGTAAGAAAACAACATAGGTATTTATTATTGTTATGTTTCATATTATAGGTAAGACAAAAGAAATAACATGAATGACATATTATTAGTAATTAAACATAATATAATTATTCATCAGTACGTCTAGCTGTTTCGTAACCAGAGTAACCTGGATTCGTATCATTCGTTTCGTAGCCTTGGGAATCTGGAGTCTGATAATTGTAAGACGATGCATACGTGTCGAGTGTACCTCATCGATAACTCGACCTGTATCCACTTCGCGATTCGCCATGACTGTACGCGCTGACGTCGTCCGCTCCGCTTGATACTAAAACGCTCACTGAACGCAGAGGCGCTCGTGCGATCGTTAGCGTCGACAGCTACGCGGGGCCGACGCGCGACGCGTACGGACGCGTAGCAACAGCGCTGACCACCGTGCCCGCTGATAGCTACGCGTCATCAGAAAACGCTTCCTAAAAGTTCATATATCTCGGCCATCAGCACTGACGGTGCGCGTGCCGTCGATGTGAGACTAAAATCAGCCTATGATTTTGTACAGAGCGTGAATCGTTACTTCTAACATAAGCTAACTTTTTCTTAGAAACAAAAAAGTGTTTGTTGCGGTTTTGGAACGAGTCCCGGTATCCCGTTATTCTGTGTCCAATACCGTAACTCAGTTCTAGCATTGATAACTTATCGGCATTAGTAGAATTTATACTCAGATAATTTATCCGTTTCCAATTAGCCGCATATGCAAATTCAAATGCTTGTTGTATTATTTATTAAAAATAATATAAATAATGAGTATTGCTTTCCCTATGCGATAATTGACTTTGTTTACCATTGATTTTCCTTATAAATGACGTAGGTGTGCCTCTAAATGAAACATTATCAAACACATGAATGTGACAATATAAGAGCCAAGTTTAATTTGAAGAATATGCGTCTCAGGCGACTTCACCAACATTAGTAGTTAAAACATAACGTTAGAGAATTCAGATTTTTGTGCGTACTTGAGTGTCGAAATCAGCCCTCATTGCTTCACTGATTCACCGATCGTCACGAATATTTTTATTTGCCTTAAAAAATGGTAAACAGTGATGTTACAATTTTATATAGATCATATGTTTTGCTACACACAACAATAGCCTGCAAAAATATGTTTTTATGTCAACAAACAGTAAATACAATGTCACAAAGGTTAAACTATCTACTAAAATTTATTTACGTCATTCAGAGTTTTATGTTACATATGTATTTAATATTGTAATAGTTGTTTATGAGAACCCACTCATACAATTTTTATTGCGTCATTTCGAGTTATGTTACATATGTCTTTAACATTGTAATAGTTGTTTATAAGAACCCACTCATACAATTTATTTACGTAATTTAGAGTTTTATGTTACATATGTCTTTAACATTGTAATTAATAATTGTTTATAAGAACCCACTCATACAATTTATGCTTAAACATTGTTAATCCTTGCTTCCTTAGGTCTCTAGGTACTTTATTGTATGATTTTACACACATATTTAAACAAAATGTTTTATAAATTAATAAAAGTTATTAAAATTAGTAAATTTAGATTTATAGTTGACCCCCCACCATGGTTCAAGCCTTGTCGTGGCGGCGGGGCTCAGTAGCCTGGGGTGATCCGAGACACCTTGGGCGAAGCCAATTTAACCGAGGAGGTGGCGGCTCTTAGTATCCCTCCTATAAGAAGTGGGGACTAAAGTGAAGGAGGAGGTTCCGCTCTTTGTAACCCTCTTATAAGAAGAGGGGGCAAAAGAGCAAAAGGTGGCGGCGTTTTTGCGCACGGGGCAAGGGGCGAGGATGGGAAACTCACCCAATTGCACTGTCCCAAAGTCGGTGGGGTTGACATGTGGTGCGGTACAACAACATCTGTGGTGGTGGCGTCGGTCCTTTCGGGGGCTGACTTGCCGTTGAGGTGCCCTGATGATTTGCTGTTGCGGGGCAACTCACCAAAGGCCTCACTGTTGGAACTCGCGGTGGTTTTTGTTGGTATTCGGCACTATATAATGTGCCGCGAACCCCACACACCATTGGACCCCACCCAGAGCCAAGCTTATATTCGTCGCTACGAGAATTCACTTCTTCGGCCGATGTGAACAGGTATTTGTGCCTAAATACAAACATAGTTGCTTCAAAGAAATAAACCGATGGTAGCGATAATAAGCCAAGTTGCTTAAAGATTGGTGTACAAGACTCATCTGGTCTAAGCCCACATATCACTCTTATGCACTTCTTCCGTGCAATAAATACTCTGATATGGTCGGTGCTGTTGCCACATAATATTAATCCTTAACGTATGAGTGACTCGTCATAAGCACGGTAAGACATAATAGCCGTTTTTGTATTCGTAATTGTTATTAATTTCTTAAGTGCTAATGTAAACTTATTCATCTTAGTGGATAATTCATCCATATGAAATTTCCATCTATAGTTATTCCCAACAATATTGTATGAGTCATTTCTTGTAGTTTTAAAATATTAAGTTTCGCTTTATTATTATTACAATTTATTAATCATAAGATTATTGATATTAAGCCATATAATTAAATCTTCAATTGTATTATTTATATTATTTTCATGGTGATTAATTGTTTTGTGTGTTTGTTATAAATTTTTGATGTGTAATTTTTATTACGTAATTTACATATAACAGGAACAAAATAGGCCCAAGTACGCACCCCCTGGGGCACTTCGCATCTGTTGTATTTGTATTCTGATAAATATGACGTGACTTCTGTATTGCCATTAAGTCCAGTAACTGAAACACACTGTTGTCTATGGGATAAGTAACTTGAAATCCACTTGAGTGGAGGATCTCTGAACCCAACATTTTCTGATTTCTGTAACAAAATCTCGTGGGAAACGAGGTCGAAAGCTTTAGATATGTCAAAAAATAACCCTATAGTCATAAAATTATTATTAATATTTCCTAGTGTTATCTTTAAAAGTGAGTAGAGAGCTAGTGTAGTGGATTTTCCTTTTTAGAAACCAAAATTCTCATCTGATATTATTTTAAATTTCGGACAGAACTCAAAGTCTTTTTAGTCACTTTTCATATGTCTTAGATATTATAGGTATGAGAGTTATTTGTTATCATAAAATTTATTAGGCATGGTTAGCCCTTTCTTTTGAATACAAAAAATTGAAGGTCCTGGAATATCTAATCTTGGCTGGCACGATGCAGTAACAATGCGAGAGTCGCCAGAAATAGGACCAATTACAAAGTAATTATTATCCCTACAATTTTTTTTTACTATTGTTGTCTCCTATTGTTATTTCGACGCCCAAAAAAGTGGGCGCGGGTCAGCAAGTTTTAGTATATTTTTCAATCCACGTTTTTGTTTTCTCCTGAATGGCCGGATCTATCTGGTTGGATTAGTGATATGCCAAATATTTCATTTTTACTATCGAGTATTTCAGTACTTGTACCAAAAGGAATCCGATCATCACTCGAGTGACCAACTTCACCTGAGTACTCGAGTACCAGAGATTACCTACAGATTTCTTTTCATTGGCCTACTAACCCAATGATTCTGGCCTCTTTCCGAGATAAAAAGTACTCGAGTACCAGAGATTACCTACAGATTTCTTTTCATTGGCCTACTAACCCAATGATTCTGGCCCCTTTCCGAGATAGAAATCACGGGTTTACGTCTCACTTTGAAAATATTTGCGGAGTGAACAAGTGTGTTTCCAGACTCTGATTGTTTAAATGAGTATATAACGTCACTGACTTCAAATATTATGATTTTTTTTAGGGGTAGAATATAAAATAAGAAATAAGTGT
The DNA here is from genome assembly GCA_017140195.1 of Eumaeus atala. Lineage (NCBI taxonomy): Eukaryota > Metazoa > Arthropoda > Insecta > Lepidoptera > Lycaenidae > Eumaeus > Eumaeus atala. The sequence continues at coordinate 124,617 of JAFELO010000883.1, forward strand.
TTTTCTAATTTACTTTATTATATTTATAGAATTATAATTACAATGATAAAATTTATTACAAACTAAATAAGCGCGTATGCTATCTATGTAATAATTAGTATTTGAATATTGAGCGACGTTAATATAAAATCTAAATCCTTTTGCTTCTACTATCAACAAACAGCAGAAGAAAATATCGTCATGCTTTTTGATTACCTACATTTTTTAATATTCGTTATGCAATAATTATAATTCGTTTTCAGCACCAGCTTACATATAGCACTGTCAAATGCTTAAAACGATAAAGCGGAGCCGATCCTTGTATCCTGGAGCTGCACTTCTTGTTATCGTGCTGCACCACTACTGGAGGATTAGGTGACAGTTCAGCAAACTTTTCGCAGTCTTGTGCAAAACGAAACAGTTCCTCGACACTGGTATTTTTATTTTAATTTTAATCTATTAGGAAAACAAACAGTGATTTACATCAATACTACAATTTGTTGGAATAAATAATCACCAACATATAAATGCTTTCACAGTTAAAAAAACCAAGTGTATGCTTGCTTTACGACATTGAGTATAAAAGAAAAAAAGAAGAAGAAAAACTGGTCACTGACAGTTAATATTCTGACACTTGTCACTCAGTTTGAGATCCCGCGAAGGCGGGAACCGTAAAGGGCGAAAGGCGCGCATTTCAAATATTTTTTTGTAAAATACGCTTTAAATTAGTTTGTATAGGTTTATCTTCTTTGAAGTTAGCTAAAGTCAACGTTAATTTTTCTCCTGTTACGCCAAAGAAGTACAACTTCTAACGCGTATATATACGTACATTGTTCTTTACTTATTTCTCTTACAACTAACTATTATCAATACATGAAAGATTTCTTTGATTCAAATTACTGCGCCAGCTCTGTGAAAAGTTTTCCTCCAACTATACGGATATATCGTATCGTCGGCTTCGTACCGGTCCATCAGGATGCTTCGAAATTTCTAGCGGTACATCTTGAGTCAGGTTCGTATCTAGAGTACTATTATTTGTTGTATTCGTTTCGCTATTAGTAGACCATGGACCTGGTAATCGAAAACTATGAAATCTGAAATGCATCAAAACATATTTGTTATTTTTTCGTTCTAGGCGTCAATTTATTTTGTCACTAGGGATCCACCCGGGCTTCGTTCGTGAATAGCAGAGGTCGGATTGTTACTCCAACAAATTAAACACCAAATCATTTCCCGGGAGTTGCTCTATTCATGGGCTTGAACTTTTCTCGAAAATCGCTTTATGCATTAGTAAAAACCGCATGGATACTCCTTCAGTAGATTTTAAGAAAATCGAGCACATGAAGACCGACTACTTTTGGGGACTTTTAGTTAATTATATATACTTTCACCGCTGAAGTTGAGGTTGATCGGATAATATATTCACATAATGTTGTTGATATTTTTCATTGATAACAAATTAGTAATAATATGTAGGGTAAGGAGATGTCTAAGGGCAAAGAGCAACAGGACGTGGCGCTTTTGCGCACGGGGCAAGGGGCGAGGATGGGAACCTCGCCCCATTGCACTGTCCCAAAGTCGGTGGGGTTGTCCTGTAGTGCGTGGCAACCCCATCTCTTAAGGTGGACTTAGGGGCTGACTAGCCATCGAGCTGCCCTGATGATTTGTTGTTCCGGGGCATCTCACCAAGGGCGGCACTGATGGCACTCGCGGTGGTTTTTGTGGGTATTCGGCACTATCATGTGTCCCGAGTCCCACACACCACTGGACCCCATCCAGGGCCAGTGAAGGCGCATAAATGCGTTTCCCCGCGTCAACAAAATAAATAGATAAGGTGGTGTTCTTTTATGGAATAGGTGTCAAACGAGGTAATCGGAAGACTACCGACGCCCATGCTCCAGATCCTTTCCTTCTCTCCCCCAATGGGTCCCTAGATTACTTTTTCTTGAAGTTGGCGTTATGACCAACGGGGAACACCCTACAATGTGTACACTCAAATATAGCTCCCCTTGAGACGTAGTCAGCAAAAAAATAAAGGGTAGAGGACGGGCTGATTCTTAAAATTATTCATCTGAATCCAATGTAATTGCATTTCATATGTTCATATGTGTAATCTATCTAATATTTTTTTATAAATGTATTACTCACTTAGCGTTGAGGTCTTGGAAAATTTTCTTTTTGCACACAAATATAAGGAATATTAAAAGTCCAACCAGGAGATTGTATATGTCAGGTATCCACCATAATCCACCTAAATTTGGATAAAAAGAACTGATCACTTCTAACAACCAGTTAATTCCCATTACAACAGATAACTTCAAATATATCATAAATCTGAAACAATGAATGAATGAATGAAATACAATATATATCTATCGGGCAAATTCGTTTCTAATGTGATAGAAACGAATTTCCCCGATAAGAATTTATGATGGACACAAAATTTAATAAAGCTGGACTTTTCTTTCTCATTCATGATATTGTTAGTTCTAATTTTAATTTTTTATTTGTATGACTAGTAATTTTAAATTAGAATATAGTGACAGATTCTTAAGTTTTGTTATCCATTCGCTATATATAAGGGATTTAGAGTTCACAATTATTTTTTAGTAGATGTAAGGTTGACTTAACCTTTATGATTATATATATATATATATATATATATATATATATATATATATATATATATATATATATATAGCCATTCAGTTCAGCCAGTAAGTCCTTATGAATAAGTAATCCTACTAGTAGCTCGTCCCGGCTTCACATGAACATTTCTAATATGGTAAAAATTCATTGACTTAGAAAAATATAATTTAAGTATTATAAATTCATGACAGTGACAACAAATTAAATTTATGACAGAACAACGTATGACCGGACAGCTAGTTAACAATAACTCCGCAGCGAAATAAGAAGTCACTTTGATATTTTTTTCACAAGTTTGGTCACATTAGCGAAGTTTTATAATGGTCAAAAATTTTAGAACATGTTATAAACTTTATGATCATAATGAATTTTTCATATTGATCCAGTAGTTTCGTAGCCTATTCAATGAAAACAAACAAACAATCAAGTGTTTCTTCTTTATAATGTTATTATAGATATAGATTTGTTTCGTTCCGAGGTCTATTGAACTGTGTTAAACTGTGCCTGTACTATCATAGGTCGCAAGGGGGAAGAACTATGTAACATCACAAAAATCAACAAACATTGTACATATCATTCAACACTATTTTCCAGCAAATTCACTGAAATTAGATGTTAATAGTACAGGGTGTGGCAATTAAGTTTCAAGACTTTTGTTGTATCTCATAACCTGGAATTTAGTTCTAACTCATAACCTAGAATCAAATTATAACTCATGAGTATAAGGAATACATATTTTGTAAGTGTTGCTGTACAGGCGAATAGACCGCACGACTGGATCAGTATGTCCTTCTCAAAAAAATTGACATCATGAAGTTATGGCTGTGATGTAACATTTGTGACCGGATGACCCATTGAGTAGGTTAGCCAGGGAGTGGCATCTGATTGTGCCGATGTTTCTGTGCGGTAGTAGTTACTATAGTGTCTTCTTATATTTATTTCAATTATGCTATAAGAAATTATACCTTCCTTTCTGTGCGTTATGAGCAGAGGCGTTGCCAGATGCGGCCGAGTGCAGCACTGCGGTCCCACGACTCAAACGCCAGATGTTGAAAACCGTCAGTAGGTAAAAAAACCAGTTGCAAGCAATCAATATCAGCATAGGTATATAGAGATATACAAATTTTTGTCCATCTGAAATAAAAAAAAAAACATAAAATCTGCAGCGTCGATTCTACTAGAGCAGTAATCGGTCAGCTGGGAATATACATTAAGTGCAAGATTTGAAAGGTTACATATTAACCCTGAGCAAGTAGGGAGAATGTTTTTCATTTTAAATGTGAATCTGATTTGGTCAGGGTTGCTCTGCGTGCCTCAAATTTCTTTCCAATATCTTTATTTATATGATATCTAGAGGAAATGAAAATCTTTAGAGCATGTGAAGATTATAATAGCTATAGTAATAATAATATCTGTGGACTTATTACACCACGTGAGCTTCTTCACCAGTTCTGTGGTAAATACCGTAAGATACTTGTGTACTAGACAACGCAAGTATATTTAATATTCTTATTTTTTATATATTTATTTTTATTATAGAAATACATATAATACTTATGTAAACTTCCATGACCTAGACGGGATTCGAATCCGCGACCTCTGGCGTAACACGCGGACTAACCGCTGCGTTACCAACTGAGCCAGACGGACGCCAAAAAGATTGCCATCCCGTGTTGTGTCAGTGCATAAAGAAACTATCATTTTGAAGAGCCGAACCAAACCACGTCCTCTCTAGGTCGTACAAGGAGCTGGATTATATTAATTGTTTTAAAGATAAAATTAAGGATAAAATTGTAAAGATTAAATTAATTTAAGAGTAAAAATAAAATATGTGCGGCTTTCCGAATTTCTCACTTCACTCTCTTATTACTTTGTTCCTTTTTTATCAATATCCCTGGGAGATCCATTAAATTAATTGTAAAAAAATAATGTTTATAATATAAAAATATGCAATATCTTACTCATTAGGAAGCATCCAGTTTGCGGGATCTGTGGTGTTACGAACCAGGGCTTGTCACTGAGATCAACATTATTAAGGACCACCAACATAATGGTCATTAGAACAGGTATCCCCCAGGCGTATAGACAGTACATCAGAAACTTGAAGTTCTCGCCGCGTCTGTGGATGCGACGCGCTTTGGCGTATCCTCTGAAAGATTTCAGCATTACTGTCATCTTCGATTCTTTTTTTACTGACCACTATTGACTACTGTCTTGATTCGTTCATAAGCATTGTACATTGGAGTCGTATGATCATTTCTTCACGACCCGTAAGTCGTATCGGATCGGAAATACCGAGTACAGTTGTACGCGGAAGAAGAAGTGGCGTTTAAACCGCTCAGTTGTCAGGTTTACAGACATCAAGGTGGTAGGCGTGGAACTTAGAGTTCTGTCGCGAAGTCCGAAGATGGAATTCTGTTGCAGGTATTAAGCCGATATTTTATTATTATATTCGTCGTCTAATGGTGAACATGTATGTTCCGCTATATATTTCGAATCCTGATATTCTCCTCGTCCTGGTCTACGATTAATAAGGGTTATAGGTATTTTTAAACTTCGAACAGCAGATCGAAATTGAAAATTTGTCTGCGTTCGAACACTCGTTGTAAATAATAACGGGCATGTTGCATCATTATTATAAATATAATAATATAGTAAAAAACTGTGTATGTACATTCAACATTTTTTTCCAAAATAATAATAATGATGAAACAGTTGCAGAGATAAAATGTTAAGAAAAAAAATGACCGTTACTCGCTAATATCCGTAACTAGTGCACGGACTTCAATGGTCTTTTTGTTATATAGCTATATAGCTGCCAAACCAGGCCTATTGGCTATATAGCCAATAGGCCTGGTTTGCCCTGACTAAATGCTATAAGGTATTAGGGAAATAAATTATGTAACGTGTTTTTTTCAATCGAAATCGAATCGAAAGAGTTCGTGAACAAAGTCACGGGAACCAACTCCGACCGAAGTAAAATTGTAATAAGAATATTTGTCAAAATTAATTATCAAAAAATGTTCATCGATTCTTCAAAAGATTCACCCGAATAGACAGTGTAAGAAAATATTAAAAACGTATTATGAACTCAAAATTGTGAAATAATATTTATGAGGTCGGTGCCAATATTTAGCGGAATGACCATAAAATACCTTACATTTCCTCAGGCACACCACAGGCAGACAGAAAATTATTAATTCAGAAAATTCAGTGATGGAAGTAACGTGTATGTGTAATGTGAGTACATTACACATAATGTTAGATCTTTTACTTACCGGAACGTCCAAAATATGTCATAGGACATGACGTTCATCCAGCAGAAGCTTGCCAGGAAGGAGTAGTAGATGATAGCAGCTGTGAAATAAATAAGGGATACTTTAGATTTATGAGACGTTATGCAACATTCCAGCTTGCCCTACAAGCCGAAATGTGAGAGGAGGAGAGAGGTTGCTTAAAAAATGGGATAAGCGATTATTTCCAGCTTCAACGGGAGTTAATTATATAAGGAAATACTTTTAACAGCTCGTGCTGTAACTTCGAATTTAATTCCCGCTGTGTGAAAAGTGAGTTAAACTGCTTATTACTGCACAGTGAACACTAATCAACGTATGCTGTGGAAGCGGAGAGCAGCCCAATACAAGCGGTACCAGATGCCAGTATAGATGTAGTGGCATCTGCTATTAGGTAGTAAGATAGACCGATAATTTCTGCAAGTTATACTTACTAATGCTCATACATGTTTTCTCGTCATAACTGTTTATTTGTACCGTGGAGAGTGAGAGCAGCGCCGACAGAAGGCTTAAGACATACGCCATGAGAATCTTCCCGCCGAGGTTCCTCAGCTGCGGGAGCAGACCGTACACCACCAGCACCAATACCAGGAAAATGCAGGACACACACATGGCTGTGAAGTTTTCATAAAATATAATTATGTTGTCATCAGTCACAAATTAATGTTACATCTGGAATTATAATAGATTCCTTGAAAGAGTAACCAAAATGCAGACTTTCACGTTAATGATATTGGTATGACAGGAAATATTGATATTAATAGGCCGGAAATAGAAGAAATACAACTTATTTCTTGAAGTAAAGAATATTCAAAGAGAACATAGGTTTGAGTTCCTTGAAGGGCCAAATACAATTTCACACGAGTACTTTCCTTTTGGTTTCTAGAGGTGATTTAATTTTTTTAAAGAATAGAACGACAAGAGATGAGTTGGAGCCGTAAGAAGGCTACTGACGCCCATAAATATACGCATAGTTGTTATGCACATGCGTTTGCTTCCTTCCCACTATAATGGATCACTGGCTTCTTAAAAGTTACTTACTAACTTAAACTTCTTAAAGAGACTTCTTCTCGCTGTAGAACATGAGCCACAGCCGTAATGTGAATATCAGACCAGAGCCTAGACAACTGCACAGAACATATTTAGTACAAGAGAGAGAGGTCAAACGAGCTGTAAGAGCCTTTTGAAATATTCCGACGTCCATAAACATTCGCATAATAGTTATGCAAATGCGTTATCATCTTTTCCTCCCTCCAATGGGCCCCATCTACTCATAAATCACGTAAGTATACTCCGTATGCCCTCAACTGAAGAGAAACCAGATTTAGATCCGACGGCTTAACGATATCTGAGCGGGTGTAACACTACCAACTTTCCGACATCGGATTGTTTTTGGAAATTGAAAAAAATCCCAATAACAAATATTGGCCGATTTGTTCTAACCAGGGACTCGGATCCGGGACTTCACGTCTAGATCACGAGGTATTCAATACATACAGGAGTAAATACTCCCGCATGTGTGTTACTGTTAAAGTGACAGAACCAGGTCCGTTTTTTAAAAAAGAGTATTTCTTACCTGCCATGTAATATAAACTATTTGGGGGTGCTTCTGACATGTCATCGAATATAACCCAGAAGTGAGGCACGATGTGATCGGATGGGTCACTTAGAGGAAGATAGTCGACACAGTATTTGTTGATCTCGAATATTGTCCATCTGTCGTACATATTTGCTGCGTCCAGTTGTAACCTCCCTTTCTGTAACGTTACAAACGAAATCCAATGTAGCGGTTGTGATTTGAACCTCGACGAGTAGAAAATGTGTCCGGATAATTTAATTGTTGATATAACAATACTCATGGAGAGCTTGCATGAAATGTTGCACGGCCTAAATGAATCCTCCCGACGTATTGGTCTTAAGGTCGTAAGGATGAACTTGGTCGAGATAAAGACCATGTTCAACGAACACGTTCTCCCGAGGCTGACCAACATCGATGGTAATATTCTCGGAGTCGTAGACGAATACGTCTACCACGAGCAATTATTGCAATTAGGTAGATATAACTTCGAGAAGGAAGCCGATAGAAGGATTCAGTTGGGTTGGGCAGCATTCCAGAAGTTTCGTCACATTCTTAAGTCGCCTATACCACAGAGCTTGAACACAAAAATCTTCAACTAATGAGTTCTCCCCGTGATGACTTACGGGACCGAAACATGGCCACTTAATTTTCGATTGGTCCGCAAGTTTGCGGTAGCTCAACAGGCTATTGAACGTGCTATGTTGGGTGTTTCTCTGTCCGACAGAATTCTTAACGAAATCATAAGGCAGAGAACTAAAGTATCCCGCATCACGCGACGAATAAGCTCGCTGAAGTGGCAATGGGCTGGTCACACACCGAGGAGAACTGATGACATATGGGCCAGTAAGGCCCAGGAGTGGAGGCCGCGTTTTGGAAAACGAAGTATTGCGTGCAGTAGCCGGTCCGGGCAGGAGATCGGTCGTCCTGGCGTTCATTGAAAGAGGCCAATGTCCAGCAGTGAAAGATGATGAAATTAAGATTTATAATAAAATGTATCTTAAAAAGTTTCCATATAGGCAGTTAAGTATTTATATGTACATCTCACTAATCTTTAATTTGCGTAACATTTAAAGGCAGTTGACATGAGACCTCTGTTTGAGAGAGATTTTTGCACGGAGCATATTTAAGGCAAATCTTTAATATCCTGGGGTTGGACCCCTGTTGGAATCCTTGGGCATTTCAATGAAATTGTAACTTAAACGCCGTCCAACACCACCTCGCGGCGGAGAAGCCGTCTTCGGCCTTCTTGACCGAAACGTTTCTAGTACGAGCAGACACACACACACTTTTATAGTATAGGGACTACTAAGTGGAGCCTGTCATCGACTCCGACGCCCATGAACACAATAATTATTTATGCAGTTGCGTTGCTCCCCCTTTTAACCCCCGTCAATGGGCCACGGGCTACTCACAAATCGCACGAAACGCGACACCATAGGTATATTAATGAGCGAGGGGTACCTTCCCGGTCGTGTTGGCCCAAATCCGTTGCATAGGAGGATATATTGTTATATAGTGGCATGCATCATGCATGACATTAGCTCCTCCTATGCAGCGTGACACTACCTCGTACAAAGAGAATGTGGCGCAAAGATGTTCCATTTTTATGAGTAGTCCTCCTTTCCTCTTATGGACCAGCTATTGGAGGAAAGGACAACGCATGTGCATACTAATTATATGGATGTTTATGGGCGCCGGTAGTCATAAAAAGGCTTCGATTGCTCATTTGTTCGCTTCTAAAATTATTTTTTTAGCTGTAATTCCGAATCGAATGAGCCCTTACGCATATTGTTAAGAGCCTTATCTTATTAGTGGACTAGTATTATTTAAGTATTTAAATAGTGTCTAAGTTCTACTTCAGTAAGCAAACAGTGCCGAAGACTAATTTCAGTAAAGTGTAATCGATTTTACTATCTAGGTGGAGCTGCGTTACTTCCTACATTAATTGTCTAGTCGTCTGCCATAGGGGTGTGTTGATCCAAAGTTTAAAATTATGAATAATTTCAAATATAAACAAGACATAATTAATGTACAGAAAGAAAACGAGAATTGGTTCACGTCTACAAAATTCGTAGAAACTTCACAATAATAGTTAATAACAACCTATTTATGTTTCGATGACCTTACACTGTGTATGTGTTGATACATCAACAATTAGTCAGTAATAATAATAGTTATGATTTATGGAGAATTATCGTCACAATGAAACGTTATGTCCTGTTATAGGCCAATATATGAACAGCCCGTAATGGATATTACAGTGACACCATCATATTGAAGTAAGTTCTGATGTTGGGTGCGCTGTGTACGCTCAACGCGGTAGTCGAGCTTGACGATTTCTTCAACCTATTATTGAATGACTTGATAAGGGCAGCATATTGTTTACTGTGAGAGTTACTTTCCTCCTTTGCCTGTCTATTGTATAGGTTTCCGTTACATAGATTAAGTATTCATAAACATCATTATTTACCTTAATCGGTACACTGCGGGACATGGCCTCTCCGAATGAGCGCTAAGACGATCGGACATCGTCTTAACACCTGGTGAACAGTCGACTAACACTTCGTTTTCCTAAACGCGGCCTCCACTCCAGAATCTTACTGGCTCATCTGCCATCTGTTCTTCTGAGTGTGTGACCAGCCCATTGACACTTCAGCGAGCTTATTCGTCGCGTGATATCGGATACTTGAGTTCTCTGCCTTATAACTTCGTTACGAATTCTGTCGGACAGAGAAACTGGGCGTTCATATACATAACACGTTCAACAGCCCGTTGACCAGTCTAAAATTGAGAGGTCATGTTTCGGCCCATAGGTAATCACGCTGAGAATGTATTGGTAGGAGACTTTCGTCTTCAAGCTGTGTGGTATAGGGGAAGTGAAAATCTGATGAAGCTTCCGGAATGCTGCCCAACCCAACTGAATCCTTCTATCAGCTCGAAAGTATCCCTCTCGAAGTTATATCTACCTGATTGCAATAGTTAACGAAGTAGACGTACTCGTCTACGACTTCAAGAACAGCACCGGCCCAGGGAGAACGTGTTCCTTGAATGTTTGTCTATTCCAAGTTCATCCTAAGGCCAATACGTCGGGAGGATTCATTTAGGCTGTGCAACATTTCCTGCAGGCTCTCCAACGGTTTGGCCAACACAACGATATCATCGGCGAAGCGAATATGTGAGAGATACTCGAGGCAAAATGGAATGAAATGGAGCAGGTGATATGTAACTCCGCCCATAGACATCCGCATGACCCGAGGTTATGCAGGCGCGTAGCCGTCCTTTAAGATGGGAGTAAGCTTTTTTCTGGAAGAACCTCATATCGTACCGGTTCAGAAATACCGACGGTGGCAGCTGGTTCCACATCGAAGTTGTGCGCGGTAGGAAGTTGCGCTTGAAACGCACAGTTGTAGACTTTGAGACGACAAGGTGGTGACGGTGTAACTTAGAGTTCTACCGTGATGTTCGAGAGAGGAATTCCGCTGTTGGTATTAATCCGAACAACTCCTCGGAACACTCCCCATTATATATGCTGTAGAAGATGCAGAGCGAGCCAACATCTCTTCGTAATGCCAAAGGATAAATGAAAAGTGTAATAAAAAACAAAACAATCTCACTTCCAAGCCATGTTTTGGTAGGTACGTCCTGCTGAAGGACAAAATTAAATCGTTAGCGGATCGTTATTTAGGATATCGGGAGGAGGAGCGTGCGACGTAAATAACTTGCTATAGAAAGCTTCGATCTCGTATAAGATCGGCTTAAAAGAAATGGTAACCCCGGAATCAGTCCGAACCTTTGTCAGATACCTTCTTGCAAGCTCCTCCACAAAAACCTTCAACCCTCTATTCTGCTCAATCGCTTCGGTAACCCGTTGCTTATTTGAGCTGCGAAGATCTCCTCGTATTAGTTTGCGGATTTGCTTTGAAAGAAGCTTGACATCGGCAGACGTAACGTCTTCGCGTGCTCTGCGTTCCCGCATAAGTTCAAGCGTCTCATCGAGAGTTCAGCTTTCCTGCTCGTATACATGGCACTACCTCTTCCTAATCTGACGTTATCCCAATCTATAATAGATACAATTGCGGTAAAAAGTTTACCTATAGCCACTTCTCTCCTTTCTATCGGCAAGTTTAATTTTCCACTGCCTAAGGCAATCCGAGCCGCTTCAAAAATAATGGTTTCTGTGGTGTTCCAACCAGATGACCTCAGTGCCGATGTCGGTTTAGATGCAAGAGACACTAACATCTTGGTAGTGAACAAATATATTACTAATATTTATTATTTATATACAATACTTAATACTTGGCTGTGTGGGTTCGGCCGAAGAATACCACCCTCAATCCAAGCCCAGGGTGACGTAAATCTCGACAAAGGACAAAAGGCTCTTACGCGAGTCTCGTGACATCTAGGAGGCTTCAGCGAGCTGGTTGTTATGTGTCCGGTCTGTTTCATAGTGACAGTGAAATAGACGGGAACACCGGACAGCGGTCGGGCCAACTGCTGGAGTTACCATCAATCGGATCGTCGACAGGCAGCAGTGGCACTGGTCCGAAATTATATAAATTATTATTAGTACCTTCAGCGTACAAATGGGAATGGAACTTTATGATTCAAATAATAAGGAAAAGAGCCACTGAAAGCAATAAACAATAAACATGTTCGTCATTTTTCAGTACAGATTTCCTATTAATTTGCTTTACGAAAGATAAAGCAATATACAACAAAATTTCCTTGTGACAATCTATGTTATTTTAATTCAATAAGGAGCAGTTGGACGTTAAATATTTACAATTAAGAACAAACTTAAAATAGTACCAGAAACAAACAATGGAATCAATACAGCTTTTAATAAGGGTTACTAAAAATTGAGAGTAAGTCTTATCTGGCAGTTGTCTGAGACTCCCTTTTTTTTGTTGACGCGGGGAAACGCAGTTACGCGCCTTCGAGATCCTGGGTGGGATCCAGTGGTGTGTGGGACTCGCGTCACACGACAGTGCCGAATACCCACAAAAACCACCGCGAGTGCCATCAGTACCGCACTTGGAGAGGTGCCCCGGAACAACAATCATCAGGGCAATTCGACGTCTAGTCAGCCCCCTAAGGGACAAACTCCACCTTCACAGATGGGGGTTTCCCAGCACTACAGAACAACCCCACAGACTTTGGGACAGTGCAATGGGGTGAGGTTCCCATCCTTGCCCCTTGCACCGTATGTGAAACCGCCACCTTCTGTTGCTCCTAGGCCCCCCTTCTTTTAAGAGGGGTACCGAGAGCGATTCCTCCTCCTGATCTTAAAGCGCCCTCTTCTTATAAGAGGGGTGCAAATATCCCCCTCGGTTCAACTGGCTTCGCCTGGGTTCACCCCAGGCTACTAAGCTCCACCGCCACGACAAGGCTTGACCATGTTGGGGTGTCTGAGACTCCCTGCAGCAACCAGAAGGTATTCTTTCTATGTATTATTATTGTTCCAAACCACTAACGGATTGTCCTTCGATTCTCAAATTCCATACTTGAAGATTATAATGACTTCATATGTTCATGTTAAATCCCAGTTTAGAAAAGAAAAGGGAAAAGGAGTAGACCTCCTTTCAATTTAAAATTATTTATAATACGTTCATCTCACGAATGTGTAGGTTCCCGGCGGAAAATAAAAACTGTTTAATTATCATTTGCCAGCCATTCCAATTATATCCATCCTCCCCATCGCAAAAAGGAAAAAGAGTGACATTTCTTCAACACAGCGCACACCTTTAGCCTTACAGTCAAAGATGACAGATATACTTTTTTATAAAATGTTTACGTAGCAAAACATAATTGCGACATCCTTATTTAAAATATTTACACGGAGTTAGTGAAGCTAGTGGAAATCCCCACAACACGTCAACAAAAAAAGGTATGTGTAATTTACGCCGTATCGCCATTTTTTTTTTCATTAATGACAAAGATAGTAAGTTAAATAACTTACATATGAACTATATGTAAATTGGTTGCCTAGCTTAGACCAGGATTAAGTAGTATTACACACTATTTGTAGTATGCAGTAGCGAACCCACCATGGACCATGACGAACACCTCAGTTGAAACTAGACTATTATAGGTCCCAAATAGAACCTTGAGTTAACGAAGGTTAACCTTGAGGTAACTAAGGCGTTCCTCAAGGTTATAGAACCTGTTTTTCTCATTATTTGCTTTATTTTCACACCTTTAGACCAGGATTTGCCAGGATTTGACCAGAAAAAATTAAAAGCAAATAAGTTGCGTTTAATTTTTACAAAATTAAATTAACTAACGAGTATCCTTATTATTAACAAATAACAGACGAGGTTACTTAGGCTGTATTTCCAACGATAATTTAAAAGCTCTACGTTTTAAGTTTAATAAGAATGCGCGTTTCTTTCCTATGTCGAATCACAAAAATCTTGAGGATTCAGCTCTAAGTGTGGACGATCTATCTATAATACATTCGTAATATTGAATGTCACAGAGAACGCAAGAGGTGTGTCACCCAAATTAGGTGAGCTCAATTCGGGAGGTACCTCTGGCTCACATGATACTGCCGTAAAAGCGGTGTTTTTAGGGCAGTATCATGTGAGCCACTGCGGTTTGTGAGTTTCAAGTGTCCCAATAGAGGATTCTAAAGTTGTGCAGATGTTTATAGGCGTCGGAAGTCATCTAAAGACTTAGACCGCTCGTTTATCCTCTAACACTGTAAAAACGGGTAGAGCTAATTCAGATATCTGTTCAGTCCTGCAATAAGTATAACAATATAATAAATATAGAACACAATAACTCTTAATAGGTATTCTGTAATCTCCTCTCGCTTTATGTATAAAAAGTTAATCCGTAATAAGATGCAAGTTTGAATATCGTGATGTCGCTTTATATTTAAGGTCTGTAGTTTTTTTTAGTAGGTACTAGTGCCTAGTAGCCCAGGGGATAATATAAAATTTCGAAAATTAAATTGTCAATTTTTCTTTTATTAATTTTTTGCAATATCATTTACTAGTAGTACCCACTGTTTCCTCCTGCGGTAATTTTGAAAATAGCGTCAAAATATGGCCTGTTCAATGTAACTGGCATACGCAAAAATCTTCCAAATCCGATTTGTAGTTCCAGAGATTAATGCGTTCAAACAAACAAACTCTTAGCTTTGTTATCTTATATATAAAATTGTCGTGTCACAGAATTTGTTACCTTTTCCTGCGAAACTGCTTTACCGACTCTTGCCAAATAATATATTCAGTAGGTCTGAGAATCGGCTACTATCTACTTTCATACCCCTAAGTGATTACGGGTGGTCACCCATTGCAGTAAAAATAACGTTTGTCGGGTCAGCTACTATTAGAATATATTTTTATAGTGGAAAAATATTTTTGTTATTTAAGACAAACAAATGTCCGTTTGGGAACCGATCAACGCCTATGAACATAGGCACAAACCGCACCAAACGCGATATATTAATAAGTGATTTCTTTGTTGGCAAAAGATTGATACAATAAAAATAACTGCACTTATTTTTATTGTCTCAATCTTTGTTGTTTGTGTTAATATATACTTGAATATGTAAGTTACCTCCGATATTGTTAATCTTCCCACTTGAGTAATGTCAGCTGCACGAGAAAAATTCTTGAAATTCGGAAGAAATAATAATTCGCTCCATTTCAAATTAGCTTGCTTCCCATATTCATTGTCATCGTACAGATCAATGTTTGCAAAGTCCATCTCTTCTGTTTGCTTTACACAATTATATTCATATGTATCTATATTAAATACCACATATTCTTCTTTAGCGCAGCACTTATTGACGCACTTTTTTGCCTTACATTTAATATCACTATAGCCATCATCCACAAAGTTATCAGAAGCATCGGTTAAAGTTAGAAACAGGATGGTACAGACCGCGCGCAAGAACATCATAGTACCCATACGTCAATCCGTGTGTTCCGATTATATCGTTATAGTGAACTAATGCTATATTGAGAGGGCTTAACATTAGTTACACATCGTATTTGTAGCTTAGCGTAGCGTACATTTACGTCCCGAAAATCTCGGACACTCCTTTGAAAGCCAGATGTTTTTGCAGTGGTTTTTTTACTCGGAATTGGCATGTTGTGCAACTCTGAGGGAGGTGATCCTTATCTACCACCACGGTTCTATACTTTCCGTGGCGGTGGGGCTCAGTCGCCTAAAGTGAAGCCAAACACCTTGGGCGAAGCCAATTGAACCGATAAGACGGGAGCTCTTTGTACTTCTCATAAGAAGAGGGTACAAAAAATCAGAAGGTGGCGATTTGTTTAAATTTCGCGAAGTTGGTGCAAGCCATTTCGGTAATTGGGATTTCTTTTGTTTTTGCGTTGTTTTTCGTGTCTGCGTGCCTTCTAAGTTGTAATTGCCTTCTAGTTGGTTTGGGGAGGGTGGACGGGCTCGTGTTCGGGTTCGTATAGGATCCGCCCTGTGGGGAGGTGTGAGGACTTGGAGTGCAATAAATTCTATTTTATGTTTCTGTTTTTCTGGTGCACCCAATAACTCACATTTATCTAAAATTTTAAATTCACTTTCTTCTCGTATTCATGCTCTATGTTAGTGAAGTCCAAGTCTCCCGCTTTAGGCACACAGGTATGACTATACCTCATTAATATACTCTCTCTCTCAGGGCAACACTTTGGGATACACTTCTTAGCTTTGTATACAATGTCAGTATACTCTCCCCTAACAGTGTTATCAGGAGCATCTACTAAAGTTAGATATATAACGATGTAGACAGACGCAGAACAATATTCTGGTATTTATTAACACGTGTGCTCTTATATGGTTAATAACAAGTATTGTTCCAGAAAGAAGAAATGTTATGATAAACGGGTTCTACACATTTTATTTATATGTCTTTGACATTATTTATGGGCACTAATGATTACTTGCCATCAGGTGATCAGACAGTTCGTTGATACTATATATAATAAAAGATATGAGCTTACTACCCCGTGTAACTCCGGTGCTATTGACCGTAGCGTCATGGTATAGAGGCTAAAGCCGCGATAAATGGACTATTCAATACAATTCGGGCCGTTATTTACTGGGATTCGCGCGTTCAAACAAACTCTTCAGCTTCGTATTATTATTTTTTGTTAATATAAACCAGAACAAACATTGTTCATCTATCATATAGGCCAAGGCTTTGCATGTTGTTAAGAAAAACCCAAGTTTAGTGAGTTCGGGTCCCAACATCAACATGTTTCATTGTTTCATCACAGTGTTCATAATTTATACGACTCAACGAATTAATCCATGTTCCAGATATTTTAGGTAGTGCCATATTGTATTGCAGCGAAATTGGCTGGCCCGACAGGTTATTTACCACTCGCTCAAATTCTCGTTTCCTTTTTATACAAACACATAAGTAAGAGCTTCGCTCTGCGTGTAACCGGAGACCCATTGGAGAGGAAACGGAGAGGAGGACAACGCATTTGCATAACATTTGTGCGTATGTTTATAGGCGTGGGCCGTTATCAAAATGCTCGTTTGTCCCCCTATCATATAAAGAAAACTTCAAATGAGTAAGGTTTTTTAATTAAAAAGGTTTGTTTGTGAATGCTAAATTTATTCTGCGTTCGCCTGTGGTTAACGGTAGAGAGAACTGTAAAAGTGAAATAAATAAATAAAATAATGAAACAACAGCATTTTACTCGTACTACAATCTTATTTTATTTTAAATATATTAATTTTACACACTTCTATGAATTGTCCTAAACATTGTATGTTTAGTCTACAACTGATGGTACAACAATTCATCGGACAATTGTCTACATTACATATAACATATAATCAAAAAAATTCAATATCCAAGTTTGGAATACCCATTGTTTTCCATTCGTTTACTCATGAAGAGGTAGTGCCATGCTAAGTACATGACACTACATCCTCCTTTGTAACGGAATTGGGCCAGCATGCCCGGGGAGGTACCTGTCGTTCACATAATACTGCCGTAGAATGACAACTTCAAAATCGCGTTTCGCGCAGTTTATGAGTAGTCGGTGGCATATTGGGGGGGGGGGGGGGTGAAGGTGGACAAGAAGAGATTTGAAGCTTAATGATTTCATAGGGAAGGTAACCGATAAATAGACCGTGAATTGGACTTCGAAAATTATATCTACAGTGAATCTTAAAATGAATTATTTTGAAAGTAACTTCATACTCAAAAAACATA
Source organism: Eumaeus atala (assembly GCA_017140195.1). NCBI lineage: Eukaryota > Metazoa > Arthropoda > Insecta > Lepidoptera > Lycaenidae > Eumaeus > Eumaeus atala. Next base: position 142,315 of record JAFELO010000883.1, read on the forward strand.
TAGCACACGAATGGTTTTCAACAAATTCTAAGGAATGTTACTTTTTTTTAACATTTATTGGGATTTCTATCACAATAATTAAGTATTCAAAACTTGTTCAGTGTTTAAAATTATAACCATAGCCACTTTGGACTTCTTATACGAAATTATTCACCCCGTTAGTAATGATTGAATGAATGTAAAAATATTCTTTATTGTAGACATTACAGAAACATAATATAATATAAGCAATAAATGCACACAATGGCGGCCTTATTACTAAACAGTAACTTCTACCAGGCAACCATAACTCGAGGAAACATTTAATGTGTTAACAGGAGGTAGTGCACAAACGAATGATAGGTTTTATGAATAA
>JAFELO010000883.1:150687-207727 GCA_017140195.1 Eumaeus atala
ATGATTCTTTAATTGTACACAAACATTTTTTTTTTTACATTATTCTATTTGCAAAGTTAACCTTACGCACATGATTTAATCCTTCATTATATTTGGAAGTGCATCTTTTTTGCAAGGTTACCTTTAGGCATACGATTTTAATGCATAATTTTACATTGTGCACAACTTTTATACATACAATTTTGAAATCCTTACTACAGCATACACGCTGGTATTTATGTAAATCAACGGTTGTGACAAATAAATTCTGTGTAAATTCTTTGATACATCCAAGATAAGCACAGCGTGTGGGAGTGTTGATATTTTCAGTAAATATTGTATATGTTTGAGGCATTATGTACTATTAAACGGCCTTGTGGCCGCTGGATGGACACAAATATTTGGGCCCAGTTTTCAAATCAATTATTAGCTCATATAAGTTCGTATGTAGCGCCAAATGTCGCGGGCTGTACATGCTTATATATGTATTTCTATTACAAAAAACGTTAAATTTATGAAATTTTCTAAATAAAAAGGAAATAAAAAACGTTATATTGTGTATTGTCTAGTACCGATATTTAGCACGGAGCTAGGCTAACGTACTTTAATAAGTCTATGAGTGGACTCATTACATATTATCATTAAAACAAGACAGAGAGTTTATTAAAAATGAATAAAAAAATTAAATCAATTTATTTTGGATAACTATAATCATTATTAACATTTCGAGCTTAAGACTAATGTTAGCTACAACATTAACAGGACTGAAAGTATGAGTAATTTACCTCTTTCCTCTATGACTTTTCCATTATTAATGTGCGTGGCAGACTCTGTTATATAATCCAGAACACGCTACGTGGCTATTACCTCATGCAATATGTGTTTCGTACAACAGTTTGTAAAAACAAAAGCATTACCATTTGTGAATGTTACAAAAACAATAATAGTTCTGTAATAACTAGCGGCCCAGACACACAAATTTGATGATATTTCCATATAAATTGAGTTTTCAAATCGGTCCAGACGATGAGAATTCAAAAACAAACATGGAACATACACAAGTGAAGGTAAAACATTGATGTTACATATCGATATTTATCAATATGGGTGCTCGTAAATTTACTAAAAAAACTGAAATGAAATAAAATAGTTATCTATTTAAAAATGTTACAACCCTTCAGTGTACCGTCCAAACAAAGAAATGTGTGCTGACACATAATGGAAGAGAAACTTCAACACATAGAAGAAGTAAAAACCAAGTTCAAGACAACGATATATTTTTTTATAATATAAGGGCACAAAGGAGTTTTCGAAGCCTTCTACGATTACCAACTTCCATGAACATCAGCATAATTACTATGCCGATGCCTGTGTTTTTTTTATAGAATAGGGGGCAAACGAGCAATCAGTGCCTTTTTATGATCACCGACCTGACCATCCACATAATTATCATGCCCATGCGTTGGCCTCCTTTTCCACCTCCCCCAATGGGCCACTGGATACTTACAAACTGTACGAACGTGACACTGAAGATGTCTCTTTACGGCGGTATTCTGTGCGCGAGAGGTATCTCATTTCATTGCATAGGAGGATGTAGTGTCATGCACTACACTATACATGGCACTACCTCCTCGTATGCAGCATGGCACTACCTCCTCACATAAAATAATATTCACAACTAGCTGCCCCGACCGACGTTGTTCTGTCATGAGTTGAATTCCTTGCCAGTCTAACGTGTAAGGTTTACGGGACCGAAATTAAAATATGTAGTTTTGTTAAATCGATGAATTTTTAGAATCGATGTATTTTGTGAAATATCCGTGCGAATCCTATAAGTCTATTTATAAAGAACTTTCACTTTAAAAGTGTTAAATAGTTTTTAAAGTTATTATCCAAGCTCTTATTACTTGATACGGAGTGGACACAGCGGCAATGGCAGTGAACCCGACGATATCACTGAAGTAGACCGTCACCGAAGCGAAGTACTCGGCCGGGACCTGCAAATTAACATCAACATTAGAACCTCATTTGTATATTAATGTAGATAATATTTTAAGTAAATAGTTGTGCCATGCCGCATTGCTGTTTAATCGGGCCAGAACGACCGGAGTTCGTCTCGCATGATGCCGTAAATTGTAAAGTGATAGCTATACTCCGCGTGCGGTTCGTGAGTGGCCGGAGAAAGAGGACGCATCTGCATGGTAATAATGCAGGTGTCTATAGACTTCGATAGTTGTCAATTAGCTCCGATTTTACTCCAAAAAATATACCTGCTGCGTTTGTTTCAATTGTTTTGCGACAGTCGCTGGTAGCATTTGATAAAGAAGAGAGTCGCTCAGTTCCTTCTCGTACTCGAGCTCTCTCGCCTTCTCTGATAAGTTCCTGGCGTATATCTGAAATAGTTTGTAATATTTACGATAAGTAGTTGCAAACGGCATAAGCACATCAGTGTAGTGGTAAATATTAGTAGGTTATGTTTTTGATAGGTTTTTGCAAGACTACCCGTGCAGCATCCCAGCGGAAATGAACCGGCGCGACCGGGCAATTATGTCACATGATCATATGCGGATGTTCATGGGCGTCGTTAGTCGTACTCTATAGTATAAAAGAAATCGCAATAGAAACCGCTCCTGGCTTTACCACTTTGATAGATAACCTGTGTCTTTGGTTTGATCGGTCCCTGTACTTAGCCAACTTTCCATTTTCTTGTAGATCCAAAAATTTTGGCCATAAATTTATAGGTGGCGGGGTCGCTCACATGACAGCCGTGAAGTCACAACATTCAGTCGCACTTCAAGCGACTTGTGTGTTGCGATTTGTGAGTAGCCAGTGGCCTATTGGGACTAAGTAGGGTAACGCATATGCAAGTGTCAATGTGCGTCGCTCACCAAGTGGCTCCTACTGCTCCTTTATTTATCTGTGCTTTATAAAAATCTTTTTTATAAAACAAAAAAGTATTTGTATATTATAAACACTTTGTGTTAATCGGAACAACTTATTAAATCTTTTCTATAAATACTTTATGACTATATGTGTAAATTGTGCGAAACGTCGATATTGGAATATATTTACGAACCGTGATAAAATCCGTCAACATAATCCTAATCATCATCATCGTTTCAAAACAGTACGTATAAAAGTTATGTAAAATTTAAAATTATGCACGGTAAAACCACTTAAAATCCTGCGTGTAAACGGTGAAACCACTTAAAATCCTGCGTGTAAACTTGAGTTTGCAAAAAAAAAATATGTTCAAATTATGGAATCCTTTCAAACATAATCTGTTGTGTATTACGTTTAAAAACCATACGCGTAAGATTCTAATCAAATTTGTTTTTGTACAATCGTGGATGCTTTAGAATGACGGCTCAGTATAAAATCGTGTATCTTGTATTTTTGTTAAACGATGTTCTAAATATTGCCGCAGAGCTCGAAGACGAAAGTCTTCAACCAACGCGTTTCCCCCGTGATGACCTCTTAATATAGGACTGGTCCGCAAGATTGCGGTAGCTCAACGGGCTATTGAACGTGCTATGTCGGGTGTTTTTCTGACCGACAGAATTCATAACGAAGTCATAAGGCAGAGAACTAAAGTTTCCGATATTACGCGACGAATGGGCTCGCTAAAGTGGCAATGGGCTGGGCACACACTCAGAATAACAGATGGCAAGTGGAGTTTAGTAAAACGAAGTGTTGGTCGACCGCTCACCAGGTGAGAGGACGATCTCCGTGCAGTATCCGATCCGGGATGGATGCATGTAGCGGGAGATCTGTCGTCTTGGTAGCTCATTTAGAGAGGCCAGGTTTAGCAGTGGACCGATAAGGGCTAATAATGATGATGATGATATTGTAGAGTCTTAATATATTTTGATCTAGCGAATATTAAATTAAAAAAATTCACTGTAAGTTGTAAGTATGCAACTCGGTTTACGGATGATATAATTTTACGTGACAACGGTTCTCTTATTGATTTTCGTCATCTTTCTCGAAAGAAACGACATGTTACGCTCCCACGCTCTAAGACTCCGCCCATACGAAACATTACTATGACTCTGAACGTTACTATGACGTCATGCTTTTTCTTGCTTGCAGATAGTGTTATCGACTTACAATACAACAATTGTAATGGTTTCATGAAATTGGCGTTTTTCGCAGTGCCGACAATCACGAATTTCTCCTCTTTGGTAAGGAATTCGAAGTTCAAATTTGTACAGCTATCATATACTCATGTATTTGTGCTTCGACGACCGTCATTCAATTGATTTCTTTTCTTCTGTTTCTTGTTTTTTTTTTTTAGTTTGCGTCACTCACTTTACAAAATGGAAAAGCTAGCGGCTAAGCAACCTAGGCTGGCCAATAGCTCCACGCGGTTACTTTGATTAATTAAATATATTATATAAAAACATGGAATTTTTCTTCCTCCCATAACGCCAATTTCATATGTAAGGACCTAATATATGTACGTGTTAAAAGCGTCTTATCACACAGATGCAATTGAATACCCGTAGATATCTTAAAATGGACATACCACAGGCAGAATAACTTATTATTTTAACAATGTCATTTACCAATATAATATAGCTTTCGTTTAATTGATATTATTCCTGTTTCATTTTCCTCCCTATTTTCCTGGCGTACCATGTGTGCCCCAGTGCGGTGAGAGTGTGTTAGGTTAGGTTAGGTCAAGCTCCCCACCATGGTTCAAGCCTTGTCGTGGTGGTGGGGCCTTAGTAGCTTGGGGTAAATCCAGGCGAAGGAAATTGAATCGAGGGGGATCTTTGTATCCTCTTATAAGAAGAGAGGGCTTAAAGATCAGGAGAAGGAATCACTCTCGTTACCCTTCTTATAAGAAGAGGGGACCTAAGAGCAACAGGAGCTCACCAAGGGTGGCACTAATGGCACTCACGGTGGCTTTTCTGGGTATTCGGCACTATTATGTGCCACGAGTCCCACACTCCACTGGACCCCACCCAGGGCCGGTGAAGGCGCGTAAATGCGTTTCCCCTCTTCAACAAAAAATAATAAAAAAAAGGTTAGGTCAAGCTCAGTGCCTATCGTGTCCTCGTGGCGGTGAAGCTCAGCAACTTGAGGCGAACCCAGGTGAAGCCAAATGAACCGAATGGTCTGCTATTTGTACCCCTCTTATAGGAAGGAGGATGGGAGTGAACAGCAGAAGGCTGAGCCGCGGACAAAAGAGAAACAGGAGGTTTTACGTACGGGGGAAGGGACAAGGATGGGTATCTCACCCAGTTGCACTGTCACAAATTTGGTAAGGTTGTCCTATTGGCGGAGCAATACTTCTTCAGGTGCGTTGAACCCTTAGGGGACTGACCAGCCGTCGAGGTACCCTGATGAGTTGTTGTTACGGCGCGCCACGCCAAAGGCGGCACTGATGGCACACGCGGTAGTTTTTGTGTATGTACGGCATATTAAAGTGCCGTGATCTCCACTCTCCACTGGACCCCATCCAGGGCCGGTGATGGCGCGGAGCTGCGTTTCCTCGCGTCAAAAAAAAGATAAAGGTCAAGCTCAGTGCGTGTATAATTCAGGTCATTGCTATAAGTGATCAACACCGGGTACTGGATTAATAAATACTCTACCAGGCAGATGCCTAATGATGCCACCTAGATGGGTGACAGATAACAATGTCACGTAACACTGTGGTCATTTTAGGCTTTCGTTTATTATAGAGAGAAGTTGAAGACAACAGTAAGCATACCTGTATCGTGTTGACGGCGTTGCGCACGAGGGCAATAATGATAGGCGACACGACGCACACCAGCACGAGTATTCCTGCGCAGACGGCCTCGCTGCGCCTCGCGTTCCTTAAGCTCTCATTTACACCGTCCCTGAAAAGTTGTGAAATGATGTAGTACCATGCTGAGTTGGGCCAGCACGATCGGGGAAATAAATATCTCTCGCTCATATCATATCCGTAAAGTGACTGCCATGCTGTGGCCTTGCTCACAGTTTATGACTTTTCGGTGGCCCTTGAAAGGACGGGAACACATCTGGATAAATATTATGCGGATATCTGTGGGCCACGGAAGATGACAAACACATTGTGTATGTTCAGAGTATATGAATTAATCTCAGCACATGTGAGGTTAGACAATGGAAGGTAGTAATGTTTCTCATCTTCTTATTAACCAACACGGGCACAAGCAGTCTGTTTTTCCTGGCCTGAGTTTATGCTGTGGTGTAAAGAGAAGCCTAACAGAATCTCACCGCATTGATACAAGTTCTCGTCGTGTGACGAGATTAGGCTTAGGGTCGAAAAGGGCTCCACTCTCGTGAAAATGGGAGAGATGCATCCGGATATGAGAATTTTATAATAGCTAATTTATTATGGCCAGAGAGACCGTTGGATCTCTCATCCTCAGACTCTGGGGTAGCTCAGATGGCCTTGGCGCTGGCGTTAATGATAGGCTCTAGGAAAGGATCGTGACTGGAACTATGAGCCTGTCTATGGCTTCCATACTCCGTCTAGATTATATCTATGTATTGCGGCTGCTTCATGTATACCCCGCTTTCCTAGGAAACTAAAGGCCTGTAATGAATAACATAGTGTAAACAGGGTCACTCTGAATCTCCGGGTTTTATAGATCAACACTTATCTCTTGCTAGTAAGCGCTATTTTTGTGCAAATAAACAAACCAGTGATTTTTTTAGTGTCACTGATACAGTATTTCCCTTAAAACAGACAGACACGTGCGACCGGTCATTTGAAATACAATGTTTAGAAGAAAAAAAATTTAAAAAGTTTAATACCCCCGACACAATTTCATTGAAATGGTCTTTGAAATAAAGCTAAGAAAACTCTCAATTAAGTCATCTTTCCAACAATAACAGATTTATTCAAATCTTTTGTTTTGGGCGCTACGATGCCACAGACAGATATACATATCAAACTCCTATCAACCCTCCTTTTGCATCGGGAGTTAATAATGAGAGTTTCATGCTTCTTAGAATCTTGCAATACTTTTGTAACGTATTTTGTTTCCAATTATTATTGTATAATTCTTTAATTTATCTATGAGAAGGATAGTAAACTATGACTTTATACCTCTATAAAAGTAAACCCCCTTTGATGGAATTTCAAAATGAATAGACCTATTTTTGTTTTTCTGTTCCTTTCCACGTTGGTAATTCGCTCTAGAACATGGCTGATTACAGTAACTCGTGGTTTAGCATCGATCACATTGTTTTTGTTCCTAAAAAATGTTTACTTAGTCTAATCTATATAAATAAGAAACTGATTATGTTTTTTACCGAGGGGTACTTCACTCCTATCTCTCTGACGGCAGAGGCATCTCGCGCATGAGAGCTAAAATGATCGTGGAGCTGACTTTAAGGATCAGCCAGATAATAATTATCAGTAAATCGTCTCTCTAAACCAGAAGTAGAGTCGAGAGCAATAGCGCCACCAACCAATAGTACGATCAATTCCTGGAGGTCGCGATATAACATATCTAACAAAGTTTAAACTAATTTCCATATTTTTTCTCTTATATTGCAATCTATTTTCTATTCTTCTTCTTACCTAATGTATTCTCGTAACTGCTTCTGGACTGCCCTCAGTTTGTCAAGCAGTGTAGCAGTTTGATCGAAATATTCTATCGCATCTGTCACGTTACCTTCTTGGTGTTTGTTTTCGACAATCTGCTGATTACTGAAACATGCAATTTTGATAAGCTGAGCGTGAAAAAAACAATCTCATAAAATATGGTAGACAAACACAAAGATTTGCGTGAGGTACCAACACACTACTTCCTACTTTCTTCTGTTTATATGAACGCGAGTCTCAGGAACTACTGGCCCAAATTAAAAAGTATTTAACATGAAATTTAATGTAGTTTAACATTACGGAGAAGTTACAAGAAATTTCTCTGATGTGTATTCATTAAATTTAATTATAGACCCATAGGCACAAATCGAATTAAAGAATTGAATCTATCTTTCAAACGAAACACAGTTCCCAAAAACTTAAAATTATTACAACATATTTCGTACGGTTTTCACAAGTGGATAGAACGATTCCCGAGGATGGCTTATTATTTAGTTCATAAGGTGTGTTATTTGATAAGGTGCCATTCTGGTACATATAATTTACGTGCGAAGCCGGGGCGAATCGCTATTGATGATTGATTGAATGAATATTCAATCAATCATTGGATCTCGCCTAATATTGGAGTAAATATTGATTCCCTTAATCGGACTAATATTAGGTCCTTACGTATGAAATTGGCGTTTTGTATGGAAGGAACAAAAAATCGAATATTTTTTAATGCGACATATTTGATTAATGAAGGTATGAACCATTGTTTTCTATAAACTTGTGCTATCTCATAGGTAGTTCATTGATCTCTTTACTAAAAGAAACAGTCGGACGGGAATCAATAAAAAATTTGAAGGCGATTAGGACTGCCCCATCGGAGTTGAATTTTTTCCCTTGCAAGTAGTTATCGGAATTTCGAAAAGTATGTCTTTTGTAGTCTGTTGGAGCAAGGTCCGGAGAGTATGGAGGATGACTTAGACTTTCCAATTGAAGCTCTTCTAGCTTGGTAGCCGTCTGTTGCGCAGTGTGTGGTCTAGCGTTGACGTGAAGCAGCAGGGGCGTGTGGCGATTGACCAGCCAAGGTTGTTTAGCCGCTAGCTTTTCCATCATGGTCTGCAATTGCTGACAATAGACATCAGATTAGAGAAAAATGTAATGAACAATACCGGTACTAGTCCACCAAACGCTTACAAGTGACTTCTTTGGTGTTATTTTTCGCCTGGGGCAGGATTTGGCTGGCTGGCCAGGATCCAAATATTGCGCTGAGCGCTTCCGGTTATCGTATAAAACCATTTTTCATCACAGGCAATGATTCGGTTTAAAATACCTATATTATTGTGCCGGTTTAGTAATGTAACACAGCAGTCGACGCGCATTTGTAGGTTTGCTTCAGTCAATTCGTGAGGTGAATGACTGTCATTGAAGCACAAATACATGAATAAATAGCTGTACAAATTTGAATTTGGAATTCCTTACAAAAGAGGAGGAATTCGTGATTAAAGTGGCCAGTACGAAAAACGCCAATTTCATATCTAAGAACGTAACGTATACATATTATAAAACGAAGTCCTCAAAAGCTGCCCGTCTGTATGTCATAAATTTACTCAAAGTGTACTCAACGGATTTTGATACTGTTTTCATCCGTGGATGATGCGATTCCCGAGGAGAGTTTAAGTGTTTAATTTATCCTCCGTTGTCAAATTCATTTCTTCTTTAAATACATTTCAACAACTTTATGATACAACATTATTTATTTTGATATCATAAATATAATAAACCAAAATATGATCTGTTAAATGAAACTTATTGAGAAACATCTATAAAAATTAAGACTCCAATAATAACCTTTAAAAATACAGCCACGTTTTCGCTAAGAAATCACATTTCTGTCGCCAACAGAACAAAGTTCACAAAACAAAGACTATAATCAGCGCACGTAGTTGGCAAGTCAAGGGAAAACAAAATTCAATTTCGGGGGACAAATAAAATTTCAAATAGAATTTGCTTTGTGAAAACAATTTAAAACCATGCGCGTAAGGTTCACTTTACAAAAGAAAAGTAAATGTACAATCACGGATGCTGTAGGATGACAGTTCAGTATGAAATCGTGCATCTATCATATTTTAAAAATCCACGGCTTAGGGTCATTAATCCATTGTCATTGTCGTTGCCAGGCAGCCCGTGCCCATCGCGGTAAAGCATGAAATCGGACTGACAATCTCATTAGTGAGCTCCTATAAATGTTATGACCACCACAAACGGGCTTGGCAATCGCCTTTCCATGTTTTGTAAGAATTATCTTTTGGTATCGCACTGTTACGACGGGCTTCTTAGTTGCCTTTAAAAAAAAATTAAACACAAGACTTTATTAATAAACTTAGAAAGAACTAGCAGGATTGAATTAGAAATCGCAACTGACGGCTGTCTACATAAGGAGCTTGGATGAGCTGACTCGACTGTAAGCCGTGCCTGCAGCATCGTTAACATATACTAACAAGGAGTATAACGGTACGCGAAGCCATTTTGTAACGATATTATGTACGTCATATGGTATATGAGGGTTTAGACTCAAAGATGACCCACGACTACACCAATAAGGATTTTGATCCCAATGCGGTATAGGTGTAGTGATTAAGCGGAAGAGACGATGTGTACTACGTGTGATCTGTGAGGGTTTGGAGTGAAAGGATATAAGGGATATTTGAGTGTCGCGGGTCAAAGGCGGGCCTCGACTACTTGAATAGGAATTTGGCCCCTATGTGGAATAAGATCAACGCCTACGTGTGTCATCTGGTTAGAAGACGCACACAGTAGTAGGTTTGCTAGTTGATACATATGCCTGATTGTAATGTAAGTCTTAAAAAGAGAAGAGCTAAGCTTCGTGGTGATATTCTGCATTGGAGCCGGATTGGGACACGACCGGAGAGGTATCTCCCGCATAACACTTCCATAAATTGAGAGCAATAATATCGCATTTCATGCATTTTGCATTTAGCCAGAGTCCCATTGAAGGGAAGAGGAAATGAGGGAGACGCAGTTGCGTATGCAGATGCATACCATCAACAATGCGATAATTCGGATGTCTATGGGTTTCAGTTGCCGTCAATAGACTCTGATTTATCATTTCCCCTCCCTCTACTATGAAGAAACAAACTTTCATTACAAGCTACAAGCATTATTATTATATTTCTAAGTTACATTCTTTCCAGAACTTGATACTCCGGGCTGTCTTCTTTGATGTCCATATGCAATGGTATCAAGGCCGGCACCAAATTCATCGTGTTGTCCAGCAGATCTCTACCGAGCACCATGTGAGTGATGTATCTGCAAGTATGATTTGTAATTAAAATGAAGCTTAACCCCCATTTCGCAAACATATGCAAAAAATCCGCGTAGTATATGAGCTGTTTTATAGTATAGGAGGTAAACGAGAAATATGCGACTTTTAATGGCTACCGACGCCCAAAGACATTTGTATTATTATCACGCAGATGCGTTGCCTTCCTTTCCTTCTCCCCTCTAACGGGCCACCGAGTAATCAAGCTCACAAACCACCCGAAACGCGACCGCATATCTGTTACTTTACGGCGGTGTCTGGTGAGACGAGATGCCTTCCCCACAGTGTAGGCCTTATTCAGCTGCAATGCAGCGAGACCCTACCCCTTACAAGTTCTCTAATTTCTTCTAATTACCTTTCATGAGCCCGCGGCTGGAGGTACCCACGTGCGAAGTAGTTGATACCCAGGACTGATGCTATTCCTTTGCACTCTATACTACGCAGCAAATTCTTGAATCCCACTAGATACCTGGAAGATACCTTTGGGTGGTCATCAATGCGCACAGTTGTACACTTGCTAGTCAAAATTAAGGGTCTGATTGAATTGGTTCCTATTTGCAATTTATCATGATAAAGATAAAGTCAGAGAAAGAGATAAAGGTAAAGGTAAGGATTAAGAAAAAGATAAAGACAAATTAAAAATATTTTATTTGCATTACTATTGCATTCCAGTGTAAGAATACTAATATGAGTTACAATGTTATAATATCATAATATTGCATTTCAGTGTAAGAATACTAATATGAGTTACAATTTTATAAAATCAGTAGTATGCAAGTGAATAAATCACATATACAATAAAATGGCGTCGGCGCTGTCGCAAACGTTGGGCTCACGGAGAGGATCATGACCGGGAGACTGTGTTTATCAATGGTTTGCAAATCCTACTTCCTGATAATATTGTAAATGCAGAAACTTGTACCTATTCTTACGATAAATATTGTAACAAAGGAAAAATTATATTTATAATTGCAAATAGCATCTATTACTTTTACAGTGTGTTAGTTTAATACACAAATGTAAAAGAATTAAAAATATAAAAAGCTAGACTGTATTGGCTGCAATACGGAGTGTATTTATTAGACGTCGAGGCTAATTATCAATAGAAGAACGCACTCTTTCCATGGGGAAATCTTTACTGCCAATCGTATAGGTTGTTTTTTGAACACCAAATTATCATGGCCTTTGGAGCAAGCTGTACTTACTAAAACTGACCATAAACCATAATCGGCCTTAAACGATTGCCAGTCTTCAGCTCTGATTATCTCATCCGGCAGTTCCGATACCCGGCGCCGAGTCTGGCTGGGAGGACCATACTTGATCATTGAACATGGTGTTATTAAGTGTTATTAAGCGCCGATGTTTTGATATCTTTTTCACAATAATATGGCTCAGTCACTCCTTCGTAGCTCACACACCACCATCCCTTCACTGAAATCGGATAATGCCCGCGTTGCATTATGTCTAATAATTGGGAAGCTCCCTAGAGCTTTCCGCATAAATACGGTTTGTTAAAATGTTGCTCAATTTTTAAAAATAATCTCAACCGTATACAAAATTGTTTTTTGACCTCCCCTTGCGTACCGCTTCAGTAGTTGTTTCGACGTTACCACCCTATTAATAGGTACACAATCATTTAATTACTACTAAGTGTATGGAGAGTTTTAAAAAAATATTTTTTGTAATGCAATTACAATGATCCTGTTCACTCTATCACCCGACTCTATTTTAGTATGGTAAAATATTGAACAACGTGTTGCCGCCAAAATTAAATATATATATATATATATATATATATGAAATTGACGTTTTTCATACTGGTCACTTCAATCACGAATTTCTCCTCTTTGCCAAAATATCGCATTATTGACGTGTACAGTTCCGCCGCGGCACTAGTGAATGATGTGTATGGCGGTTGTGTTGCAAAAGAAAACGCTGCTCGTTTTTGGTTCCAACGTTTTCATTCTGGAAATTTCGAAATGCAGAACAAGCCTTGTGGACGGCCTGAGACCCAAGTTGATAATGAAGAGTTGAAGGTTATTGTGGAAGCGGATCCTTCGCAAACCACGTTCGAGTAAGCTGTAGGCTGCGTTGTTAGTAATAAAACTGTTTGAATTCATTTGAAGTAAATTGGGAAGATTAAAAAGCTTGAAAGGGGGTTGGGTACCTCACGAATGTACTTTGCAAACCGGCAAACGTGCGTTACATTACTAAACCGGCAGAATAATGAAAGTATTTTAAACCGAACCATTACCTGTGATGAAAAGTGGATTTTTTACGACAATCGGAAGCGCTCAGCGCAATGGTTGGACCCAAATCAGCCAACCAATTCATGCCACAGGCGAAAATAACCCAAAAAAATTACTTGTGAGCAACGATATGTTCTTGTGCCGGTATTCTTTATTACAGTTTTCTTAGGTCTGGCCAGACTATTACGGCTGATGTCTATTGTCAGCAATTGCAAACCATGATGGAAAAGCTAGCGGCTCAACAACACTGTCTGGTTAATCACTCCACCACTGCTGCTTCACGACAACGCTAGACCACACACTGCGCAACAGTTGACTACCAAATTAGGGAGCTTCAATTGGAAAGTCTAAGACTTCCTCCGTATTCCCCATACCTTGCTCCAACAGACTACTATTTTTTTCGAAATTTGGATAATTTATTGCAAAAGAAAAAATCGACTTAGATGGGGCAGTCCAAAACGCCTTCAAAGAGTTTATTGATTCCCGTCCGACTGTTCCTTTTAGTAAGGGAATCAATGAACCACCTATGAGAATAAAAAAAAAGTTACTCCCTTCACGCAAAAACTACACGAAGGATTTGGTAAAAATTTGGAATAACTTAAAAATTATGATATCCCGAAAAAAAGGGATTGTTCTCTTGGAATAACTTCACGCGGGTGAAATCGCTCCAATCCAGTTGGTAAGTTGATTGTGAGTAATTTCATTTAAAATAATGACATTTCATAGAAGTAGTTGGAATTTTTTACCGTTTTTACAGAGAACTTAATTAATTCACTAGTTTCTGTAGTGGTATTCATTTGCTAATGGTAACACAAATGCTATGATTAGTTAAAATAGACCACGAGGCAGTTACATTTAGTTAATGTTTTCGTATATTTACGCGAATGTTATTAATTGCTATGACTGTTCAACGAATTTTATCGCGTTTCTTAAGAATTTCTTGTACAGTGTGACAGAATCACCGTCATGAACGAATGCATCAAAATCCTATAATAAAGCACAAGCACACTTAAGACCTTCCTCGTGAAACGCCCTGTCCATAGGTGAAACTACCAAACGGAGTTTTGTGCGGTATGAAAATCCGTTCAGTAGATTTGGAGAAAAATAAACATAAATGATAATTTATTTGTGAAAAAACAATACCACACCAAAGAGAACAATCGTTACATGTACAGAAAAAGAATAGAAAAATAAAAATGAACAGAAAAGCAATGGACATTCTGGTATAAACAATGTTGGATCACAAAAAAGGTGAGACCTCGTGTACGTTCAAGTTCACCATTTTCTCCCGTTTTGGTGGCATGAAGGCGCAACACACACGCTTACTAATAACATAAACCTAAATAATTTCCCTAGAATCATATTATACATACAAAATACATTACATAAAACTTACAAATTGTACAATAATAGCTATGCCATCAATGTTATGAATTACGCTGTTAAACACAATAATTATGTGGGTAATTTATTAAGTACACTCGCAATCCATAGACGCAGAATATAATAAGGGGATACCACAGTTGTTTCCGACGTTCATGTAGATATTTAATATGGTGGTGCTTAAACGAGTTATTTAGGTTAAGATTACGCATCGGAGGATGGAGGTTATTCCAAATAAGATGCCGCATATATAAAGCTGCCCCTAAATGCAGCTGTGTAGTCAATTTGTGTATACAATGCGTAATGAGTAGATACTGCATAAGTGTGTGGCGTTAATGTCTCTTGTTCTTGTCTAGTCCAATCTATGATATAAGTAGATAGATACTGTCATAGGACTTGTTCAGTGAGTTCTATGCTATTGACGGTTCTATTGCATACTTTATGTATAAACAGCTGCTCAAGAATTAGCCTCCTGTCTTTAAGTGTCATTTTCTCATAGATTGCATTTTTGTTAAAAGATCGGTAGATTAAATGTTTTATGAAGGTTGATTGATTTTTTTCAATGTTCTCTGTATAAGTTACGTATTCGTGGTTCCATATGTTGCAGCAGTACTGGAGTATATTTCAAACGTAAGAAAAGTAAGTTATTTGCAAGCAATTTATTTCTGAGTATGGTTTACAACTGCGCAATATGAAACCGAAGCATTTGCATGCCTTGTTTATGATTTCAGTAACATGCTAATTGAAAGTTAGTTTGTGATCTAAAGACACATCTGGATTTTTAACTAGATGCGTCCTGTTAATTATGGTGTCAGCCAATATATGTTTCCGTATGAAAGGGTTTCTCTTTCAGGTGAATGACATGAGCATACATTTATTGGCATTTATTATAATACTTTTTAATAAGCAGCATACATTCAGCCTGTTTAAATCCTGTTGCAATTTCGTGCATTATGACGGACAATGTATATTACAATAAATCTTAGTTATTATTAATAATAAAATGCAGATCACAGTTAAATTTGGAACGTGAATACTAAATCCACTACAATAACAAACCGTTGTATGTACACGAGTCCTATCTCGATATCCAGATAAAATTTTCATATTATTTTCCATATTTCATCCCTTATTCTCCAGTGACCACGCATTGAGGTTAATACGAAGCGATCACGTCTTCACAATCTGAGATAACCCGCTTATGCAAGCGTTTGCACATTTAAGGGCTGTCTTTAGACTACTAATGCGCATAATATTATGTCGTGGATTTTTTTAATCGATATTACATAGTATCAAATTGATTTTTATAATGTAATTCAAGGTAAATGTCAAAAACTATTGCACTAAAGACTGTGTGTTAGCTGGAACTGATAGTACGGGAACACGCGACTTTAGTTTATTCTTTAAGGATATGCATCTGAATCGGAAGGTGCGCAAGAGATGCACCTAAGTGACGAATGCCGTAAAGTTTTACATTGGCCGTCGTGTTTCTCGTAATTCTAATTCTCACCGTGGGCATTAAGTGTCGTACATTATGGAGTAAACTCTAATAGCATGACCGCGACATTTCTGCGTCAATGTGTTAAGTAAATTGTAGTTCCATATGTAGTGTGCCTGTCCTGTCGCTGACATACCACTGGCGGTACAGTGGT
This sequence comes from Eumaeus atala, assembly GCA_017140195.1. Taxonomy (NCBI): domain Eukaryota; kingdom Metazoa; phylum Arthropoda; class Insecta; order Lepidoptera; family Lycaenidae; genus Eumaeus; species Eumaeus atala. The sequence goes on from JAFELO010000883.1 coordinate 166,846, forward strand.
GGTTTTGGTCGATTTATAGCTCGCTCAAACCCCAATGATAATGTCTATTAGAAGCTAGATGTGTGCTATTTTGTGACACGCTGGCGCCATGAAAATCCAATTTGATTGTTTTTTTAATTACTATAATTAACTTTGTCTGGAAATCGAATCAGTTGTGTCTAGGAGACTGAGCAACTTGGCATGCACCTCCAAACCACCGGATTACTCACACCATATGGAGATTTATTTACAGTGAACTTTGTTTGAGCATCAAAGTAATGAAGATTGCCAATTTCAAATCAACGGCTATCTTGGAATTTTGATGTATCGGATTATTGCCGATCTGATGTATTCTCATGCCAGTTATGAAAGTCACCACAGATCCACTACATAATAGCTTATAAGCAAAATTAATTTAGCCAATATAATTCCACATTTATTGTTATTTTTCATTTTATAGCGATGAGTGACATTCATCTAAATTAACTAAATCTATATTAATCGTGCTTTTACTCCTGTCATTGACCACTGAAGACTCCATCATCACCATCATTATCTATCCTCATCGGTCCACTGCTGGACGTAAGCCTCTCTCAATGAACGCCAAGACGGCTGATCCGAAGAATTACTCTACTTTAAATAGTAAAGTGTTCTATAAAGTCTCCTACTTAAAATTCATCTTTTAAAATTGACAAAAAGACACACGATATACCAATTCTATCGTGACACAATACTATCCATTCATATTTAAAAATTTATAAAAAACATTCCACAAAAATAGCAACCCTAGTGATGTGACTTAATTATTGTTATGTTTGGTGATTTGATTTCGTACGAATCTATTTTTGCTATTCAAATAGGTAACGGCAGGAGCTATAGTGAAGTAAAAGTGAATAATAAATCTTGTAAGATAACATTAGCGTAAAAGTTGACCAATTGATTATCGGATTTAGGATACAAGATGTAGAACCGGGATATGCTTTTGCGAAACGGTATCTAGGAACCTGGCGTCGCAGCAAATAGTTCGTGTTACGTGAAACAAATAGTTCGTGTTCACGTAACACGAACTATTTGTCTACCGCAAGTCCAACAAAAACACATTGCCCCGTTATATAACATTATATGTATGAAAGGAGAAGAATTAAAGCCATTGACGAATTACATATTACTACCTAAGAAGTCCATGACCTAGGATTCGACTCCGTAACCTCTGGTGTAATACGCTTACTAACAGCCACGTTACCAACTAAGCCAGCCGGTTGTCGGGAGAAATGCTTTTAGTGTTTTCGAAACCACCAGTTAAATATAACATTATCAATAAATTATTTATCAATTATTCAATTCATGATCAACTGTTTTATAACGATTTCCTCTACTGTAAATAATACTATAAATATTCCATTCTTGTAAATAATTGTTTTGATATAGCCATAAAACTCTCATGGGGGAATTGGTATTTAGCTATCTTTATGTGTTGCCAATACTTTCGTATTAAGAAGTTATGTCAATAAATCATATATTTTTATGGCCACGTAAAAAGGAGGGCGTTGTCGCATTTATGTCTTTGTAAGGAGCCTCGGGATGTTATTTGTTACTCTAAAAACATAAGTATATTATTGCGCTAAAAAATATTCATTTATTTATTTGCTAGAAGTATTGCCATACTGCATTGCAGCGGAATCGGGTCTGCACGAAGAGGTACCACTCGCGAGACTTCGGTGAGGTGAGAGAGGTAGACATGACTTCGGTATCACGTTTCGTGCAGTTTGTGTGTAGCCGGTGGCTCATCAAGGAGAGGGGGAAAGGAGGACAACGCATCGACATAGTAATTATGCGAATGTTCGTGGGCGTCGGTAGTCGTGAAAAGGCTGATGTTGCTCGTCCGCCCCTCCATACTATAAAAAAGTGAAATCAACTACTCCGGTACGAGTGAACCATAGACAACAAGATGAATAGATGATACCGGATGGCACTAACGTCATAAAAGAAACTCTTTATTCATTATTGTTGCTGTTGAGGGACTTGCACGTCTACTTCAGGCAGGGCGTTATTTGTAAAACGTTTGCCTATACTAATATTATAAAGAGGAAGCATTCGATTGTTTGTCTCTTTGTTTGTTAGGATAGATTATGCTCCGAAACTACTGGACCTATTTAAAGGAATCCTACATTATTTGCGATGAAAATAGGCTATACTACATTATCTAAAACGTTTTTATCATTATGAAAATTCGATAATGTATCCGAAGTTAAGAAAAAAAAAAGTCAAATCCTTATTTCGCTGCAGAAATTATTGACATCTAGCTGTCCCAACAAATTTGGTCCAAAAAAAAAAGGAACTGTTGTTCTATCGTAAATTGAATTTCTTGTCATTATCGTGACATTGAATCATCATTAACATGAATTTATATATTTTTTTATTTTTGTAAATCAATTAATTACTGCCGTGTTTTGTGTATATTTCACGAGGCAGGAAGGCACTGCTAGTATGGTATATTATTAAAAAAGGCTGATGAAATCCCAGCTATTATTATAAACGCGTTGGTTTAAATACGGATAGATGTTTGTTACTGTTTCATGTAAAAATTTCTAAATGGATTTAAGGAAACTTTACCATAGCATAACTATTACATTAGATAACACATATGCTATAGAAATAATGACTTTTGCACGTGTCTTTGTCTGTAGCCTACGCGGACGAAGTCACGGGCAACAGACTAGCTATTACCCGCGACTTCGTCTGTGTGTTCTCTACCGTGTGTATAATAGTAATAATACTATAAACGTAAACGTTTATCCTTTTATAGTATAGCAAACACACACACAAACGAGCAATCGGAGCCTTTAAACGACAACCGACGTCCATGAACATCGACATAATTATGCTGATGCGTTACCCTCCTTTTCACCCCCCCCCAAGGGGCCACCGGCTACTCACAGACCGCACGAAACGCGACACCGTAGGTGCCACTTTACGGCGGTATAAGTGAGCGAGAGGTCGTGCCGGCCCAATTCCGTTGCATAGGAGAATGTAGTATCATGCACCACGCGTCGCACAGCCTCCTCCTATGCAGGGCACTACCTCTTTCTAAGTATATCCCTTCTGTGTATAAGTGTTATGCTTCTACGTAAAAACTGTTCAACTTCTGATTTCTTTTTTCTTGGCATAGATTTTATGCGGACATAGCCGCCGGGCATGGTTAGTGCAATTATATTTTCTATTTATTCGGTTATATCACGTCGAGAAAATCTCAGATGATCCTGATATTTACGTAGAAATGGCGCAACAAACACGATTATTCTATTGAATTTAAAGTGATACGTTGATGGTCTTGCCATTGGGTGATTACGCTACTTGTTTACGTACTATGAAAAAATACGCACCTCCATATAGTGCTACTGTCCGTGTCTTTGATCTCCTTGGTCAAGTGTGTCAGGAGAGCTGCATTGGCGTTCGTGTACCACTCCACCGCCTGCGCCATGGAAGTTCCCGGGTTGATTGTTGCCCTGATGGAGAAAAAATACTAAAAAGTCAAAACGCTCCTTTCTTTACACGAGAAAAGAATTCATTCCAAATGATTTGCCAAATTCCCTCGTGAGTGGCATTCACCATGGGAAAATAAACATTAATAATAATAATGTCGTCCTAGCCGAATTTCGGTCACGACGTCCATCTCATGGACTGGCTGCGACTGCGGACAGTGTGTAACATCGCCAATTTCCCGACGTCGGATCGTTATATATCTACCTGTTACTATATATAATTTATGAATACTTATAACACTTTGGTTCTACCCAGGACTTGAACCCGGGATCTTGTAACATGCTTAGACTAGTACTATACTACAAGACAGTCTAAAAAGAACTATTTTATATTTTCCCTGTAAATATCTCCTGCGCTAAAACTTCACGGAAAACTCAGATTGTTGACAACAGATTACCGAATGAGTTTCTGGTCTAATTGTGCCAACTCTATGCTATACTCCTTCGATAAAACTGATGAGTTATTTTATATTTTGTGCCAACTCTATGCTATACTCCTTCGATAAAACTGATGAGTTATTTTATATTTTGTGCCAACTCTATGCTATACTCCTTCGATAAAACTGATGAGTTTTTTTATATTTTGTCCGAACGCACTGATCCCTGATAGAGACGATAAATTTTTTCTGTATAATAAGTACCCTGAGTAACCATGAGGCAGGTCACGAGGTTATATACCATGACACTACGCCTAACAAGACTGGAGTTACCTGGGTGAAACAGTGGGGGAGTTCTAGTAACATTATAAGGTTAGAGCCTTTGGGACAAGAAGTACTGGTTCGATTTGAAAAATTCTTCCAATCATTAGATAATCACGATAGCAGTGAAATATGCGCTTCATGCCGGTGAAACCGCAGGGCGCTGCTAAGTGTGCAATGTAGAGATAAGTCATTGATGAGATACGATAGGTAAAGTAAGTCTAGTACAATTTGTAAAATGTGTGTTCTCACCGTCACCTCCAACAACGAGTCTACCCACACAGAAGTACTCTGTTCTATGTAAATATATAACTTCAACTTGACCAAATGCCGCGTTATATAAGTATACTACTTACATTACTTAAAAAAATATAGTAGACACTTCATTTTGATAATAAAATACGTATTGTATAATATCATTATTATAATGTAATTTAAACAAGGAAATTAACATTCACAAGTATTCGCTCCACGTTCACATCGATGACATTAGAACCAGGAAGCGAGAAGCTCGCCAGATTTCATACGTGACTGGTTGTGTCGTGGGTTTTTCTCAAAACCCTTGATAACAGAGATGAGAATAATATTATCACAGAACACAAAGTAGACGATGAAATACGCATTGCACAAGATTAACATTGATTAAGAACATTGTTTATTTGAGATCTAAGATATTGATGTCAGTTCAAAAGATATGCGAAATGAGAAAGTGTAAGTTGTTTCACGGCGGATATACACCACGTAAAAACGTTATAATGTTACTCTGATTGGTCTGTATAGCGTAAACGTACGCCAGATGGTATGGAAAAGACGATTTGTTATGTTCTCGCGCTCGCTGGCGCCGCCCATTCCGAATATTACTAACGACGTCACACTTTTCCTTGCATGCCGCTGACAATATCGACAAGACTTTATAACGTCAAAGAAAACATAGTGAAATATTATCTGAGGCGTGTAATTGATTACCCCACCATGGTTCAAGCCTTATAGTGGCGGTGGGGCTCAGTAGCCTGGGGCGAACCCAGGCGAAGCTAATTGAACCGAGGAGGAGGCTCTTTGCACCCCTCTTATCAGAAGAGGGGTTAAAGAGGGGAGCAAAGTGCAATGAGGAGGTGCTTTCGTACGGGGCAGGGGGCGAGCATGGGAATCCCACCCCACTGCAAGGTCCCAAAGTTTGTGGGGTTGTCTTGTAGTGCGGGTCAACACTATCTGTGGGGGTGGAGTCAGTCCCTTAGGGGGCTGACTAGCCGTAGATGTACCCTGATGGTTTGTTGTTCCCGGGCAACTCTCAGCAAAGACGACACTGAAGGCACTCGCGGTGGTTTTTGGGGGTATTTGTCACTATAATGTGCCGAAACCCCACAAACCACTAGATCTCAACCAGGGCCAGTGTAGGCGCGTAAATGCGTTTCCCGGCGTCAACAAAAAAAAGGGACGTCTTAAATAAAGTACTACGACCACTGTTATTGCTACGTTGGCGTAGCAGATGTAACCGCGTGAGATGATTGCACAAGCGTAAATATTTTTAGGCCTCAGTGAAAAAGCTTCAGTATAAAATCTTTTATTTTTTTATTTGAAGTCATTTCAAATTATTTAAACATACAATGGGCAAGTTTTCATCTGAGGCTCTCGAATGTATTTTTTATTTGTCATTTTACTCTACTTTGCATTTCCTATCCGTTCATTTAATTTTACAGTTTCCGCATGAAACTATACATGAAGCTGCGTATATGGGTTGTGTGTAGTAGACGAATTGGAAGCGAGTACGCCGACGTCTAATTAAGTTCGCAATTAACAGTTTGTTAGCTCACGTGCGAGCTGCGCAGAGCTGAGCGCGCAGCTCGCACGTGAGTTAACAATCTAACTTAGTTTATTCAATATGTGACAACTTTGAAGTGACCGGTTATTTCCACACTAGCTGTCACACCCGGTGTCGCCTTGTACGATATTTTTTTATTTTACCACAAATAACTTCGAAGTGGGAGGTTATTACCACAGTAGCTGTCGCACCCGGTGTCCTCTAGGTACTATGTTTTTGTGTTTTAGCACAAAATATACTTCCTTATTATGTGTTATATGAACGTGCCTTTATTTTCACAAACGACACGTGACAACTTGTTGTGCCCGGCGTCGTTTGGTTCATATTTTTTTGTAGCCTTGTTCATATTGTCCATTGTTTGCATGCTATACTTAACTGGTGAACCGCCCCGGCGTCGGTCGTGAAAAATAGAGGTCGGATTACTACCTTGGCAGATTATACACTGAACCTTGCTCGAGGATCGATCTTTTCTATCGGCGATGATGGATGCAACGAAAATCAATTGCGATTGAAAGTCAATTTCGTAGATTTTGAGGAAATTGAGTAATATGGAGTGAGCTGCGGCGCGTCCGTACGCATATTGAATTAGTAAGTTAATAAAATTTAAAGCAGAGTGACCACACACACAAACATCACATAAATGTAAGTTTATAAGAATACATTCCTTTTGATCGGAAATATTTTTTTTACCGATACAATTTCCGGAGTATTGCCGATTATCGGGATTATGTGAGCGAGAGTTCTCCCCAGAAATAATAATGAATCCATTTACTTCAGCGTGTGAAGTTTGAAATGAAACATCGTTAACGCTCGAGTAAATTTGTTCGTTTGAATGGAACCTTAGTTATAACTGGCACGAAGTGGGTTGCTGAGCAACCTCATTTACAGGCATCAATAATCACATTAATTAGCTTTAGGGTTCCGTTGCCAAAGTGGCATAAAACGGAAGCCATATGATTTGTTCATGTCTGTACGTTCGTCTGTTTGTCTGACAGATGTCTGTAGATTATGGGTATATGTATGTTTGAACCGCTACAAATATATTTAGTATAATGTTAAAATTTATTTAGTATAATGTTAAAATTTATTTAGCATAATATTAAAATTCTTAAACGGGATGAGAAAATAAATTTCGAGAGGGGTGTCATTATGTAGGTCTTTCTAAATGGTTATTTTCTATAATAAAATATATAAATATTTAATAGCATAAGGGGGCAAACGAGAAAACGAAGCCTTTTGATGACATTCGCTTGATTGTTACGCAGATGCGTTACCCTCCTATCATCCGCCCCCAATGGGCCACCATTATGCACCATGCAGGACACTACATCCTCCTATGCAACGGAATTGGGCCGGCACGATCGGGGAAGTACCTTTCGCTCGCTTCATACCGGTGTAAAGTGACAACGTCACTGTCACGTTCCGTGCGGTTTGTGAGCAACCGGTGGCCCATTGGGGAGGGGGTGAAAAGGAGGGCAACGCATCGGCCTTATTAAGCTGATATTCATGGGCGGCGGTAGTCGTTGGAAGGTACCGATTGTTCGTTTGGGGACATGCTATAAGGAAAAAGCAAAGCTGAGGTTCATAAATCATGGCACTACCTCCTCCTATGCGGCATGGCACTACCTCCTCCTATGCAGCATGACACTACCTCCTAGTATGTAGCATGGCACTACCTCTTCCTAAGTTTCCTATGGTGTAGAGGTTAGTCCATTTTGTGAGATATTCGCTTTTTAAGTTTACCTGCTTTATCCATTTTTTCAGATTTGACATGACTACATCGGCGAAGAAGATTTTTTGAGATCGGAAGAATAACTTTGTAAAACCATGAGCTATGAGAGCTCTTTCTCCTGTCCTTACTAAATAATATATGAAACGTATCTCTCTCTCACTTTTTTTCTGCGCTCCAATAATATTTTATCAGTATCATGTGGGTGGGATCATTGGGTTAATTGCTCACATAAACATATACTAGCAATCCACCCCGGCTTCGCCCGGGGGCCGGATTGTTATCTTAAAATATTTTTCAACTTCTTCGAGAATCGCTCCGTCTATGGGTGAAAAACACATGAAAATCCGTTTTGGGATAATTCCATCGTATATGAGTGACATCTTTTGGGGACTTTTTTTACACTGTGTATAGATTATATACTAGTTGTATAATATGTATAAATTATATACTATAGCCGGTGGCCCATTAGGGAAATCATCACACATCACACAATGTCTGTAAGAAATCTTAATATTCGATAAGAGGTCGTCCTGTATAGTCAACAGTTTCATTAGGCGTTTCATAAAAAAACTCATTATAGATTTTATTGGTAATTTTTAGATGCCGTAAAAAAATATTGGAAAATTCTGTCATGTTTGGAAATAAAATTATAATTGATGTAGTTTTCCGTACCCAGAGGGTAAAAATAGGACTGTATTATTGGAACCTTGCTGTCCATCTGTCTGTCGGTCATCCGCCTGTATCACATAAACCGTGTTGGCTAGACAGTTGAAATTTTCACAGATTATGTATTCCTGTTGCCGCTATAATAAGGAAGAGAAAACATAATAAATTTATTATTTAGGGGCATACAACAAACCCATCTTCTTGCTGTTTTTTTTTTAGTAATGCTACGGGAACGTTCGTTATTTTTTTAAGTAAATTTTCTAGTGTCTGGTTTTAGTAGGGCCCCTATACTTTTAGTAAGTCTTCTATACTTTTGGTAGGTCCCCTATACTTTTAGTAGGTCCCCCATACCTTTAGTAGTATACAAAATGGGGTAAACGATCTTGGCGTCTAACGTCCTCCATAGACATTCGCACCACTGTAATGCGGATTTGTTGCCCTGCTTTTCGCCTCCTCCAATGAATTACGGGAAAGCCCCAAGCTGCATACAACGCGACAGCATTGCTGTCACTTTGCTTTTTCTATTTTTTTTTCAAATGGACCTATTACTGCATGGCGGCTCTATTACTCCCGCCTCCACAGTTCTCGGACTAGCGTGACTTGTGTCTTCAGGTTTAGGGAGACGATAGAGCGACAGATCACCTCTTTCCCGCAGATGAGAAAAGATGAACCGGAATGTTTTGTGGGCGTTACCCTATGGTGATTATTTTAGGGACTGAAAAAGGTGAAACGGGCCCCCTCCCCATACTAGTAGGACGGCGCGCGCACAAATGCTCTTAACCGTAATGTTGGCGTGGATAGGGATGATTGAGCTCGTTTATAGTTTGGCTTATCAGAGAAGGCCGGCCTCCTTGCCCCTCCCTCTGACGGGATGGGTTAGTTTCGCGCCCGAAAAATAACGTAAGCCGTGGTCAGGATTTAATTTATTATTAGAGCTCTCTACAATGGCGACTATGTTATTTTTTTGGTAATCTAAGCTCACAGCTTACGGATACGAACCCGGGCTCATTTCCGTAAGCGGTGTGTGAGTTTGTCATTCTGTCAGTCATATCTTATGTAAGTGTTACTATATGTAAGGTTTCGTCACTCCACCGGTACGAGCAGTGTAAATGATATTGGTTCTAGCAGGAAAAATGCATTTACGCACCATCCAGCCGACCCAAGGGGGCCTGAAGTGTGTGTCGGGCTCAGGTCATGAAGCGATAGCTACTACCAACTAAAAACTACTATCCGTTAGGTGGCCCTATTGGCATTTTATTGCGGATGTGTGTCATGGTGTTTCTTTGTTTGTGTTCTTGGGCGGACTTAACTACTGCTATCGCGATTGCGTCATCGGCGTCGTGCAATACGTGTTTCGGCCAACGGTAACGGGAGTCGGTTAATAACGTCGGAACGTACTCCGATCAATTTGTTTCTATGATTAAGAGTACGGCAAATTAACCTTTGAGACAGCTCCTTGAAGTGGCTTTTAATCGAGGTCAAGTGAAAGCTGTCACTTTGCAAGTGGCACCTATCTTATTATGTGCGAGAACTGTCTTCCCGGTCTTGCCGGCTCAATTCAGTTTCAATCAGAACAGCAGTTCTTGCTTATTAGTATGTAAACAAAAATGTCCGTATCGTCTACATTAGAATGCTTCGCTTGAGCCGTTACACCGTCCGTGACAATACATTTTCGATACTAATCAATGCCTTACAAAAACACCAAGATGCACAGTGGACGTCGACGAAAGATGCACACATTATGGAATTATACAATCATCATACAATCAAGCTCTATTTAGAATGACAGTTTATTATTAAATCGTGTAAAAGTGTTTCTTGTACTTTTTGTAAATTACTGATCTTGACAAGCAACTTGCAACTCTTGCAAGAGGTAGTGCTATGCTGCATTGCAGCGGAAGTGGGCCGGCACGACCGGGGAGGTGCCTCTTGCTCACATAATACCGCCGCAAAGTGACATCATCAGTTTCGTGCGTGGTGGAGTTTGTGAGTAGCCGGTGGCCGATTGGGGGGCGAAGAAGGGCAACGCATGGGAATAGTAATTATGTGGTTGTTCATAGGCGTCGGTAGTCTTAAAAATGATGAATGATTTTTAATTTGAAGAGTGTAAACGCGCTAAATGTCGGAACTACCATTCAAAGTTGCGAAATTTATTCGGTGATAGGTGACCCATTTGTTGAAGAAGATCATATTGCATCACGCCGCAAACAAGAACGGAGTACCAACGAAAGTTACGCTGGTGAACCTGTGGGTCAATGCAAGTCATCGTAATGAATGATGAATTAATAAACCTAACCTCTTAAAATACTGACATAAGAGTTTCACAAAACTTGAGACACATGAGAAGAGAAACTTTAATTTTAATGTGCATTAAGAAACATGATTACTTAAGTTGTATCTTAAGTTAGGTACGTCGTCTCCATCCATCAAAGTCCTGGTTGGAAGTTGGCTAAGTTGTGTTAAGTGAATAATTTCATTAGTAACTCGTTTCTGTAATAAGTCTCCCTGTTTATGATTTATCACCCGGCATAAATAATTCTATGACAGTAATATGTGAGACATATTGATGTCTTAAGTTTATCCGCATGTTTCACATTACAATAAAGCTATTTTTACGGATTTTATGGCGGTTTATTTAACCATTTAACTAGCCCGACGTTTCAGAAGCTTTATAACAACCATGGGCATGTCCACTGAGATAATCAAAATCAAAAAGTAAACATAACACCTCAGGATAGCAAGATATAATGAGTGTTGTTTGCGTTAATCGGTATAACTAAAATTAAAATTCTTCGGGCACTTTTAATATAATATGAAACGGTCACACAATATGCCTGATGGTCACTTCGTAATTCAGCTGCAATACATAACGGCAATACTTTATATATGTTAAATGTATTGTATATGTTAAAGGTGGCACTTTATTATATTACTAGCAGCGCCCTGCGGTCTTACTCGCGTACCTCTAATGTTTGTCGTAGCTCGATAAATAAGCTTTATAAAAAAATAATTATTTTTTTTGGGCCAATAGTTACCGAGGTTAACGCATTCAAGCTACTCTTCAACTTTATTATATTTGTATGGATTAAGTTTTGACTGATACTACAAGTACTTTTAAAATTTAAGTTTATATGTTATATACGTGTAAAGTAAACGCGTTTCAATGTAATCCAAATATATTCTAGATTTTTATATAAAAAATGATTGTTCTGCCTCATTCGACACAGATAGGTACGCGTATTGTGTGTCGCGGATTGTTTTTGTTGATGTTTATACGATCTACTAATAATTAGTAAATTGTATGGTTCTATCTTTTATAGTCTGGGCCGTGTACGCGAAATAAGCAACTTTTCTGAAATATCTTATAGTATATTATACGCAACCCTATTTTTTCAAAATAAAATATAGCCCCGGAACGTATTAGGCGTGGATAAAGTAGCCTTTAAATAGTGAAAGAACTCATAAAATCGGTCCAGTAGTTTTTGAGCCCATTCGTTACAACCAAACATACAAGCAAAGTTTTGCTCTTTATATTATATATGTGAAAACATGTAAGTTGGTTACTTAAAACACTGTAAATAAAACAATAAAATAATATTAGTGTAGGTGGGGAGAGCAAACGAGCTAAACGGACTAACAACGTCCATAGACATTCGCACCACTGTAATGCGGATGTGTTGCCCTGCTTTTCGCTTCCTTCAATGGACCACCGGAAAGTCCCAGACTGCTTAACACACGACAGCATTACCGTCATTTTGCAGCGGTACCTATCTTATTATGTGCGAGAGGGACCTCCCCGGTCGTGTCTGCTCAATTCAGCTGCAATGCAGCACCTCAGTACCTTTCACTTCTATCTCGTTGCGTGCGGCTAGTGAGTGTTTCGTGGCCCATTGGATGGAAGAGGGGGAGCAACGCGTCTGCATAGCAATCTGGATGTCACTGTAGTCATTCAAAGCCTCCAGACTGCTCCTTTGCGTCAGATCCTACCCGGATGCGGGTGGGTACTAAAACATAATGCAGGAATTAAATACTTATGAACTCCCGTCACGATTGAAAGATATTTAACGAGGCAAAGTTGATCAGCCGTGACAGTGCATAGTAATTGTCTCCAGTCTCCAGCTGCCTCAGTATTATTAAAATATTAAAACGAATCATCACCATCAGCCTATTTCCACTTGCTGGGATAAAAGTAGCTTGTGTATTTTTTTATGCAATGGACATCTGAGGAGGAGGTAGTGCTATGCTACATAGGAAGAGGTAGTCCCATGCCTGGTGGATGACACTACATCCTCCTATGCAACGAAATTGGACCGGCATGGCCGGGGAGGTACCGCTCGCTCACTTTATACCGCCGTAAAGTGACGGCGTCGCTGTCGCGTTTTGTGCACTTTGTGAGTTGCCGGTGGTCCACTGGGGGTGGAGGAGGGCACCGCATCGGCAAAGTAAATATGTGGATGTTCATGGGCATCGGTGCCCCCTCGTTTGCCCCCCTATTCTATAAAGACTAACGAATAAACGGAGCCAATTAGCGACTACTAACCGCAAAGAAAATATAGATAGAGAAGGGAAGTCAGTCCTTAACGCGTCCGTCTAACCCGAAAGAGAAAACAGATGCGGTTTAATATCTGTCTCTCTTTATCCCAAAAGATGAGAATTACTTTCTTTATATATCTAATCACTAATCGCGCATGGATGATTTACGCAGTGCAATGTGATGTATCTAATGATATACAGAGAAATTGATGCATTCTCATCTTCCAGCTCTATTATCCGAGACGGAATCTGGCAGTCTGCCTGCCTGTGACTTACCTACTATATATTTTCTTTTCACTACCGACGCGGTATGTATGTTGTATGTATGACTCGTATTGTATGATACTGTATTATGTGAGTGAGAGGTACCTCCTCAGTCATGCCGGCCCAATGCGGTATGGCACTACCTATAAGTTGGGAGCTTAGATTACTGTAGAAATAATATAAACGCGATTATAGAGAGCTCTAATAATAACAAAACCGGCGGAGGACGGCCTCCTCGGACAAGCCAAACAATAAACGAGCGCAATTATCCTTATCCACGTCACCGCATCTTAAACGGCATCGTGCGCGCGCCGTCCCACTAGTGTGGGGAGGGGGGCCGTCTCCCCTTTCGGTCCCCAAAATAATTACTAGACGACTACGCCCGTAAACAGCCCGGTGCATCTCTTCCCATCTGCGGGAAAAGAAGAAAGAAGGGGTCTGTCCCCTTATCGTCTCCCTAAACCAGAAGACACTAAAGTCTTCGCTAGTCCGTTGAACTGTAGAGGTGGGAGCAATAGTACCGCCAACCAGTAGTGGGTCCCTCCGAAAGAATAAATAACAACTTTTCCGGTTTAATAAATAAAATTAATTTAATGAGACTCATTTACCTAACATTAAAATGATTATAATAAAACAGGAATACTTATTCGTAAGTAATATATCAATGGTTATAGTTAACATAATTGAAGTTTTCATAATTATCTCTAACGTTTTCAAAAATGTAATATACCCTAGGTTCATGACAGATAATTATGATAATGATAAAATAATTTTTCTAATCCGTCCAGTAGTCGGAGCCTAATCAAATGTTTTTTTTTGTAATATTAGTATAAAAATATTACAATATAAATTACGTCTGCTTTGGCACGTTGTTGTATAGTAATGTTATTTCATAAACCTTTCAATTTGCACCACAAATATTAGCGTTGCACGATGGAACTTGTAAGCCCTCGAGAACATTATCCTTACAGGGCGCACCCATGTAAATGATATTTGCATGGTAATTATGACCCCACGTGATATGGAAATGAGTTGACAGAACCCTCTAATGTCTGATGAAAATTTCAAGCGTGTCATCGATGTTAGCAATCTTTGGTCAGAGTGTAAAGACATTTTTTTCTAGCACAAACTGCTTTTTATTTGATTTGATCATTATTCTACCAGCGCCTGCAGAATAGACAGCGGCAAATGCTTATGATTATTTTAAGAACCATCACAGAGAGTCTCATAGAATTTCCAAATGCAGAAGAATAACCTATACTAATATTACACAGTGTGTTTGAAAGCGCTAATCTAAGGAACTACTGATCCGATTTTCTCTAATCGAACCAGTAGCTTCAGTGTTAGATAGTCCTTTTATAGGGTAAAGCTATGGATATATATCACCAAGCTACACGAGTACATGGGTGTAAGTGGATCGCGGGGCGCTGTTAGGTATAAAAACATACAGGAAGGGTACAAAGGACTGCCCTAGTCTAAGGTGTCTACTGGGAAATTTAGCCCATCGTAGTATGGAAGTCGGACAAGTCCCATTTTTGGCGGAGCAGGAGTCGGGCTCGGAAGGACCACATTTCTAGCGTAGCCAGAGTCGGTATCTTGTTATGAGATTAGCTATACATCGATATGTTCAGTTAGGAAAATTCCTGGGGCGTCTTGCTAAGGTCGTTGGCGGTCGCTGGCTTTCAGTGGGCATTCGGCACCTGTTTGCTTCGCGACTCCAAGCCCCAACCACCACCATCGCTGTCTCGATTATTTTACATTGAGAGTAGCCAATAGCCCACTGGTGGGAGGAGAGAAGGGCAACACAGCTGTATGACACTTAATATGCGACATGGTACATTATTCCCGTATAAAAAAACCGTGCAGTAGCCGGTCCGGGATGGATGCGAGCAGCAGAAGATCGGTCGTCTTGGTGTTCATTGAGAAAGGCCAGCAGTGGACCGATAAGGGCTGATAATGGTGATGATGATGATAAAAAATGCGATTCCTACTGTGATATTATACAAAGAGAGCATCTGTCGCATATGCTGTCGCGTTACAGTCAGCTGCTCTGTTGGCCCATTGCAGAAGAGATAAAGCATATGCCAATTTTATATTTATGAGTGTCCATAGTCGTTAAAACTCCGTCTGCTTGCTTGCCCTCTTATAAAAATATAATACACGAATGTTTGTTATTACCTATCTTCGGATTAAAATTCAGTGGTCGAAGCAAATATAACATAAATAAGTGCAAGTTGTAAAGGATTTACGGCATTCGGAGTCGAATGAAAACTATTTTCATAATACAACGGTATATCGCCACGTCTAGACTTAATACTGTCATTTGAGCTCGATAGAGTAGAAGTGAAGTCAACAAACTTCACGAGTAGCCGATGATTTTGAATTTTCATTCTTAAGGCCAATATCAAGAATGCTTAGTGTACTAAAATTCAAAACGTTATGACAAGTGAATTAATAAAATAGTTATGGATGCTAGAGGAGGATTTTTTTTTCTAAAATTTTTTTAAATAACATTATTTAAGAAGAATGTTTACATTTTAAAAAACTTTTAAATTTGTTATAAATTTGAGAAAAAGTTTAACGTTTTCGTTGGTATTATTTTAGTAAAAATATATTTATGAGATATTTAGTTTTAATATGACGATGAAACTATCTTTTTAATCTTAACTAATAATAAAAAAGCTGAAGAGTTTGTTTGTGTATATATTGAAACGCGCTAATCTCAGGAAATACTGGCCTGAATAGAAAAAATATTTTTGTTTTGAATAGTCCATTTATCGGTGAAGGATATATGTCATGACTTTACGGCGAAAAGGACATAACTTACGGGTGAAACCACAGGGTCATGCTAGTGTTTTATAGACATTCTAGTGCCTTTTAATTCGGACGTACCAGTTTTTTAATGGAAGCATTTTTAGCACTTCAGAACGCAATTTATGCACGGGACCTATCCATGAATATTAATAATGTGCCTACATTTCAATCAAAAACTCTAACATCAATACCTATAGGCTGAGGATACTGTAGACCGCTATTGATTTACCCGATTACCCAATGGGTCATCGTGATTTAATGGGCCTCGATCATAGCCATCACTTCGCTCTGATATTAGGTAAAGGGAGCGAGAGGTACCGCTTTGATCACGCCAATCAAATTCGAATACAAGCGACCTTAAGTCCAGTAGTTTAAATATTTCTTTCCATCTATTTATAGCCTGCAAGAGTCTGTGACCCTGGTGGTATATGAATGTCGTAAAGATATCATTGGTTTTTATATTAAATGCGGACAAACGTGCAGTCAGATCGCTTTGATCACTACGCCCACAAACACCCTCATAATAGTTAGCAAATGCCTTGTTCTCCTTCCGCCTCCCATCAAATGGGCCATAAGTAGGTTTCCATACCGTACCAAACCGGATAAAAATAGCGCTTGTATAATTTGTAAATATGAAATAAGTGTTTGAAATACGTAGATATAAATTCGATAACAAAAGGTTTATAATGAAGGATTTTAGCGACTATTGTGTAAGTTCACGGCCATTGAAAGTATGTAAAGCCAACCGTAACATTTGTTCCCAACATAAAACTTTGTTATCTCAAATTGCAAGTTAAACCCTGATCTATAGTTTTCTTTACCTACGAGAAGGTGAGAATGTAATGGAAAAACACGAATAAAATTTTCCTAATTGCGTCCATAAATCAGATTGGACGTTGAGTTTACAGTGAAAACATACGGGAGGATATTTGGATCACGACATTTTTAAATAGAATAGAAATACTAAAACAGTACATTAATTGAAAAAATGCCAAAGCTAAATGAAAATATTTTATATTACTGAAAACATATATTTATTACCTCAGCTAGTTAAAGGGGCCACCTATGGATATCACTTACTAGTCAGCACCTCCACTTATCCAAAATTACGTTGTTACGTTGAAACAAAATATTACTATTATATTTCAAAATACTTATAAGGCATTCTAAAATACTCTTGCTTAATTATAATATATAAAACCAAATACGTATCCTATTGTATATTTCTTAAAATATATTATCAAATTCTAAGAGAGAACTCCCCCTGTTACTGTTACCATACAGGCATTGTTGCGATACCAGTTTCGCATCTTGTCATTCAAACGATATTTTTTTACTCGGGGAAACGCATTTACGCGCCTACACTGGCCCGGGGTGGGGTCAAGTGGTGTGTGGGGGAGGGGTCAAGTGATGCGTGGGGCTCGCTGCACATGATAGTGCCGAATAACCGCGAAAACCACCGCGAGTGCCATCAGTGCCGCCTTTGGTGAGGTGCCCCGGTACAACAGATCATCAAGGCACCCCGACGGCTAGTCAGCCCCCTAAGGGACCGCCGCCACCTCCACAGATGGTGTTGTCCCACACTATAGGATAACCCCAGCAACTTTGGATTATATATATATAGATATAGATATCTCTATCCAGTACGATGATTCTGTGTAGTGTGTATGTGTGTGGGTACATATATGTAATATGTGATTATGGGTGTATTTTGTGGTGTAGCCTTATTATATATATATATATATATATATATATATACTTCAACAGTAGTACATAGTACCTTATGAAATGTCGATGATGTGTTGTTCTCGTTTAGGCACTTTGTTTTGTGAATGTTAACTGGTCGGCCCAAGTGACAGAAAATGAGGGGTCACTGAAAATCAGCACCATGTCATCTGTTACGTGTTGATATGGCAAATGCTGAGTGACCACCTGAATTGGTCACAGCACCAAGGCATTTCCAATAACACTACTGTATAATTATTTTTTGTTATTGTGTTGTGAACAATAAACTCTTTCTTTCTTTCTTTTATTTCCCCTGCTCTTTTGTCCCCTCTTCTTATCAGAGGGTTACAAAGAGCAACCATCTCCTCGGTTCAATTGGCTACGCCCAAGGTGTCCCGGATCACCCCAGGCTACTGAGCCCCACCGCCACGACAAGGCTTGAACCATGGCGGGGTCATCCAAACGCCCTGCGCTTCTATTGTCCAGTATTATTTTATTAGTTAACGAATTCCGAGCATTGACGTAGAATACCGGTGTGCGGGTAAACCCTAGTGAGTGTTGGATACACAGTGACTACATTGTAACTGTTATTCATTGTAGGCTTTTAATTTAAAAATAGTACACTTATTCGCTGCCTAAATACTGCATTGAATAATACAATGTATATTATGCACTTTGTCTTAACTTTCTCTTCTTTAAATTAGATATACTACATATACTCGTATTCATCTGTCATTTATATGATACCGCCACAAAGTAACTGAATATGCTTACGCGTTTCGTGCGTGCTTGGGATTTGGTAGTCATTAAAGCCGTATACTACAGTAAATTAATACTCAAAAGCCTACGTATGAGTTATGTTTTTGCGTGAGGTTTGAAAATAATTTTATTTACAAACTCGCATCACCCAGTTGTTTCACCCACGTAACTCCGGTCCTATTACCTCTCCAGCTTCAAATGTGTATACAGAATGTATATCTATACAGTTACGATTTTGTTGTAAGTACCTATAGATATGATTGTTTGATCAGATATGCGACGTACATGAGTGTTAAACCCACAGAGATCTTAAAAACTTACAATAAAAATAAAAGAATACGACTGTAAATCTTCGTATAAATATTAGTAGTAAGGATTAAATTAGCGCCTCATTTTATCGATGACTTGCGATCCCCCATGGCGTCGCACGTGAAAAACAGGGACAAGTATACATTAAAACCTTCGGTAAAGGTCCTATCGATTATTGAAAACCGTATGTAAATCCGTTCCGTGGATATTGAGAAACACAGACAGATAGATTACGGAGAGACAGCTTTTTGTGACTTTGTTTAATAAGAAGTATGGAAGATAAGAAGCTTAATTTAAAATTAAAAAACTTCCAACTAAGCGTTGAGATAACCATAACCGAAACAAATTAGCATGATAAACAAACATTAGAATGACGTCAACAAGCTTAAAAAAAGCTTAAAATAACAATCTCGACAACGAAAAATTATGTAATGAGCTGTAAATCTGAGCTTGTGAACATTCAATATTTTGTGTCTATACTTACACCGGATTTAGAGCAACTTGTTACAAATATTTTGAAGTGCATCACTTATTATTTTTAACTCTTACAAAAGACAAATTAAAATCACCAGACTTATTATTTTTAATTCTTACATAAGACAAATTAAAAACACCAGACTTATTATTTTTAATTCTTACACAGGACAAATTAAAATCACCAGACTTATTATTTTTAATTCTTACATAAGACAAATTAAAATCACCAGACTTATTATTTTTCATTCTTACATAAGACAAATTAAAATCACCAGACTTATTATTTTTAATTCTTACAAAAGACAAATTAAAATCACCTGACTTATTATTTTTTATGGGGCTACTTGATTAACTATTTCTTATTATAAATGTGTTATGTAGTTGAAATTATACAAAACTTAAGATTATCATTGGGCTATCTAATTTTAGTTAAACGTAGCGATCATTTTAACAACTATAATTTTTTAACAACAAACATAACATTCCACCCGTGATCACGGTTGCTGTAAGCCTCTGAAACATCGGGCTAGATAAATAGTTAAATAAACCGCGATAAAATCCGTCTAAGTAGTTTCATTGTAATAAATATTAGTTGGATTTCTACAATCTGACACACACACGCACACACAGATCGACAAGATAAAGCCCAACTTGTTTTATTGTTCTTATATAATGCACGGAGTACTTTTATAGTTGTATTAAAAAGTGGTAATGGGTTGCATTGAAACCTAATCGGTCAAACATAATCGGGTTGGTAACACTTTACAGCACTCCTATCTTTGCTTATGTGGTTCCGTGCCACAAACGGGAAAATGGGACAACATTGTTGCCAGTCTTTCCGTCCGTTTATCACGTTTGACGATCGCACAGTGAATAAAACGTATACTCCCTGTTTAAGTAGAATTATGAAATTCAGCAACCGGCATAAATAGAGGAGTTGATTGGAAAATTTATATTGTTTGTATTATATTACTGAAAAAAGACCTTCATTTACATACATTTCATGTACGTCGCAATCAATACGCCTGCAAAATTTAAGGTTGTTGTCACGTTTACGCTTACGTCTCATTGATACGTAGCCCTTTGTGTACACCTCCGACTCGCACGCGACCGATTGTTTCTATTAAAAAAGTGCAATAGAATACGCTTAGAATCTATTCCCGTGTTTTTCATTCCCAAAGATTAGATCGAGAACAAAGTATTCGTTTCAAATTAAGATTAATTGCCTGTATGGTGTTGCAAGAGACTGGTGTCTCCCGTGAGAACGAGATTAACATTTTATAGTAACGAATGGAACCATGCTGAAAGTCTGTAGAATAACAATCAAGGTAATTTTTCGTAGTATATGGAAAATGAATTCGCAAAATGGCAAATATAAATAAAAAGAATGTATATGTCAAGTTTGAGTGAAGAAGCAATCATTTAACGTTATTTTAGGAGGTAATTTTTAAACTAATCCGCTAGTAGTATTAGTAAATAAATACGAGCTGATCATAATCTTCGGGAATTTAAAAAATGTCTTGGCAACCTGCCAATTTTTGTAAGTTTTCTCCTTACGCGCGCGAAACGAAAAATTACAAGGTCGAAAATCGTGTGAGCCATTTAGCAATCAACGCTTTAACTATCTAACGGCACTTAAGTTTCTTGAATCAACGTATACTGGCCACTCACACACCTCCCCCGTAATCCTCTCTATGACCCAAACGTTTTAGGCCATTTTAGATACCACGCGCGAGCTTCTCCCGACGTCTGAGTCGGGGGAGGAGGGAGATCTCGGTCATCTCTGGCCATCATGGTTAAATTAGCTGTTACAAAGACACTCATATCGGGGTACATCTTCGGGATAAAAGGAGCTTGGCCCCTCTTTCGACCGCAAACCTAGTCTCGTGCAAGACTAATACTCATATGCGGTGAAGTTGTAGTGGGCTTCCCTTCGCTTCCACAGCATGAGTGCAGATCCGTAAAAAAAAACCGTTATAGATGTAGTCCCACAGGTCATCAAATGGATGACCTGTGGGACTACACCAAAATACATTGAAATAATAATAATAATAACAACAGTATTTTTACCTGAGATCCGATAATTCTGCCAAGAATGTGTTTTCGTCGACAGGATCGGGCCGATTTTTGAACACGAGCGGTGGCAGCTCGCCCATCTGCTGCAGGGCGCTGTCCGTACCAGAGAAGCGCTGCGTCAGGTTGGATCTGCTTGAACAGTATTAAAAAAAAAAATTTTACAATTTTGAACCTCTACTTACTTTGAACTAGCATCACTCCACGGTATCACCTGCGTGTCCTGTTCAACGCATCGGCATAGTAATTATGTGGATGTTCTTTTGCCCCCTAAAAATAATACAGTTAGCGTATTCCTGTTCGTTTACCGCGCCGGTTGCCACTACAAATACTAGTTTGTTACCAATACTGATTACGAATTCTAAATGAACTCTTATGTACTATTTCTAAGTGAACTATCTTATATTAATTTCCAATTTAATATTTTTTTTCTAAAGGTGTTTCAACACCCCTAGTAACAGAACGAAGCGATACGTAGCGAAAAAATAACATACGTACTTCACGCTACGCACTGCTCTACGCACTTCACGCTACGCACTGCTCTACGCACTTCACGCTACGCACTGCTATATAGAGCAACGCTGCTCCTACACAAAGTATTATTTATCTAAATAACATTGTCCTGAGGTTTTACCCGCGTAGCCATACTCATTGGTTGTAGCGTTATTGTATATCGCCTATAACTTTCCTCATGAATGTATCCATCACTCACAAAAGAAAAATTCGAGATGTAGTTCCAGAGATTCGCGCCAAAATCTTTTGCTATGAGCTCCAAAATTTCACAAAAGGAGGCAATATCATTAATTTTTACACGTCTACTCAATAGATTTTGTCGATATGGCTGTACTAATCCAGATCCTGATTGTTTTTAACAAATAATATAAGGAGCAAACGAGAAGCCATTTAAATCTCGCCGTAGCATGACTTAAATGGCTTGTTTTTTAACAGTGTCGTAATGCATTTAACTCCCGTTGCAGCGGAATTAAAGTGGTTATACATAATATACAATGATTTTATATGGGAATAGCTAATTGAAAAAAGGTTAAATTTGAAAACTATTTTTTATTAGTAGGGGGACAAACAAGAAGTTGACGCCTTGTGACACCCATAATAATTAGTCTGCTTCCCCTTCCCCTCCAATGAGCCACCGGCTACTCATACACACGAAACATGACAGCACAATACTCACCGTACTTTAAAATAATTAGTACATTAATAATGTTTTATAATAATTAATTAAAATTGATAGGCCATTTAACTCCCTTGGGTTGTAATATGCTCTTCTTCATTTTCCGCAAATGAGCCGCATTTCATCTTTCTATATGAAACTGTTTTTTAAGCTGCCTTGTGGCCTAGTGGTAAGCATGTTCAACCACGGTCGTGAGGTCCTCGGTTCGAGTCCCGGTTTGGACCAAAGTGTTATTGGTATTTTTAACTTTTTAATAACAGTCCGGATTCGGGCAATGGGCGGTGTTACATCCCCGTGCTTCAGAGAGCACGTTAAGCCGTCTGTCGACTCGGGCTGACATCGCACGGGAATAGGGGAATGAGGGAGGATGGAGTGCACTTGTGCCTGCGCACACACTTGTGCACTATAAATATGTCCTGCGCAGTTGGCCAGTGTCTATAGAGATGTCCGCCGTGGCCGCAATTTGACTACGACGTCATTGTATGCAACTAGATTTCTCATTTTGTATTTTGAGTATTTGTATATGTGTTTTTGAGTATTTAACTCGATTACTTGAAAATATCGCCACATTTCCATTTATAAATATTGCAAGAGAAGTCTACAGCTTAATCAACTTTCTAAATAATTTGTAAATTAATTATCTCTAAGAGAAATTTATGTTTTCAATTAATTTTCTAGGGCTTCCGAGCTGGATAATAGATTTGTCTTCGTATTTTTTTCTCTGAAAACTTGTTAAAAAGTTTTGCTTAGAATTCGTAAGACAGCAAAGTGCCGGCTGGCTCAGTAGCTAACGTGACGATTAATCCATGTGTTACGCTAGAGGTCCCGTGTTCGAATACTACCTAAGCCATGTATGTTTGTATATCGCACCACTCTTGGAACAAAATCCAGAAAATTTTTATTACACCTTGTCAAGTTTTTCTTATAAACTTATCTCACAAAGTTTAGGACAAGGACAACTTATTGATCCGTACGGTAACTTCTATGGATAAAGTTGGAAAATAGTTTAGACGCAATTACAATTAAAAGTAATTATCAGTCAATGTTAAATTTTACTTTGACTTATTGATGTCTTAAGTTTACGCGAATGTTAGTCATTACAATAAAACTACTTTTACCGATTTTATCGCGATTTATTTAATTATTTTTGTAGCCATTATGTACGACCATGGTTTCAGTAAAGCTTCTGAAACGTCGGCCTACATAAATAATTAAATACACCGCGATAAAATCCGTAAAAGTAGTTTTATTGTAATTTACTTTTACTATTAGAACTCGTATACAAACAATACCGCCTGTATTGTAATAAAAGCAAGTACGAAAAACTCCCATAGGCATGCCGACGAATCAAACTGAAAATAACTTCTTTCGTAACGAATTGACCTTTTAGGGTTTCTTGCTTTTATTATGTTACATGCTTTCTACTTGAACATTGTGTGATTTGTATGCTTGAAATTAAGAACATATGTGTATTTTATGTAGCTTTACAAAATGTAGTATGATTTTGAAAAATAAAATAAATTCTGGAATATCGATTGCATATTCTCGCACTCGATACTCCAGAACTCGCAATAAATGGGATAAAAGGACAAAGATATCAAGAAGCATTTCGCAGATATTAAACACCGTCGCGTTACAAAATCTGACATCTGCGAACAGATTCCATTCAAGGATGATCCGTGAGAATGTTGTAATTTAAAAAATCAAGAGCCTCTCCGAAAAAAAATTGAATATCTATAGCTATTGAGAAAAAACAAGAGTATTATATATGCAATAGTATACGTGAAATGTACTGTCTTTAGGTGCGACAATTGATTAAAAGATAATAAACTGTACCGAATCGTCAGGCAAGTGAAACATGGTATTACAGAATATGGGAGGGGGGAACGAGCAATCGGAGCCTTTTTGCGACTACCGACGCAAACGAACATCCAAATAATTACCATGCGTTGCCCTCCCTTTTTTCAGAAGAAGTATGAGATACCATATATCACTTACAAAACTTCATATAGGTAGGGCTCTATCTTTCAAAACATATGAATATGAGTCATCCGGCTGATACGGAGATGTTGACTCAGAAACAAAGGAACAATAAAAATAGTTGGTGGTTCAAGCCTCGTCGTGGCGGTGGGGCTTGGTAGCCTGGGGTGAACCCAGGCGGAGCCAATTGAACCGAGGGGATCTTTTCACGCCTCTTATAGGAAGAGAGGGCTTAAAGATCAGGAGGAGGAATCGCTCTTGATACCCCTCTTATAAGAAGTGGCGCTTTTGCGCACGGGGCAAGGGTCGAGGATGGGTTGTCCTGTAGTGCTGGGCAACCCCATCTGTGGAGGTGGAGTTGGTCCCTTAGGGGGCTGACTAGCCGTCGAGGTGCCCTGATGATTGTTGTACCGGGGCACCTCACCAAGGGCGGCATTAATGACACTCGCGGTGGTTCTTGTGGGTATTCGGCATTATCATGTGCCCCGAGTCCCACACACCACTGGACCACACCTAGGGCCGGTGATGGCGCGTAAATGCGTTTCCCCGCGTCAACAACAAAAATAAAAGGACTTAAGTTTGCCGCAGTCCCATATTGGAGAATTATATGATAAAAGAAAATACACCGTTTCGCAACATCAACAATATTTTTATAAATAATGGCCGTTACTACGTTTGGTATGCTGGAATTTCAATAGGACTGGCTAATGAAATTAACGTTAAAAAGGTAAAGTACTTTAAAATACATATCTTCAAAAAATACCTATATATTAATACCTGGCCCATTGAGGGTGGGGGGAGAAGGAGGGCAACGCATCGGCATAGCAATTATGTGGATGTCCATGGGCGTCGGTGGTCGTAAACCGGCTCCGATTGCTCGTTTGTCACCGTATTCTACAAAAAAAACCTAAATTATTAAACTTGATACGCTTTTTTATAATTTTTGTCACGAGAAACGCCCAGATGTCAGATATTACATAAGAAAGATGATGTTTCATAAGGAAAAGTTAAGTAACTTACCTAACCTTAGACAAGTGAGTTTATAGTGAAAAAAAAAAAACGTGCAATACCAGACAACGCGTATTTGCAACAAATTCAAAAGTTGCATAAAGAGAATTCTATTGAATTAGTCAGCGATGCAGCAATGGCCTTACGGCCTACGGCCTTAAGAGATAAACACTTACATTATCAAATATTTCTCATGTGCCCTTTCTCTTTACTTATCTTGAAAGCTTTTGTGATTTCTTCATTTATTAGAGTTTCTATTTATCCGACCTCACTTTGTTGTTTTGTTTCTCAAGTTCCTAACGAAAACAACCTCGATTGAGTTGCTTCCCGAGCAAACCATAACTGCGAGCGTGTTAATACTTGTTTTAAAATTTAGAGTTTTGTCCTCAATTATCCTTAGCCTGGGTGCGCAAAAGGCGTGCGCGACGTAACGGTTTCAAACGAAAATTGGTTTGGTAATTTGATACGGTTTTCTTTGCTTGCTGTGACGAAACCCTCCATAGGCCTACACGCATGCATTAAATGCGTTTTTTAGGAGTGTGCTGCTAAAACATTTTGAAGTGAACAGTTAACTTGCCCTCGTTCTAGAATAAACCCCCATCCTGGTTAATCTATGAGTACGTTTACTGCTAAATAATAGAGGTTGTCCGGTATACTGCCTAGACTGCTAGGTGATGGTAATCCCATAACCTTTTCCTATCTTTCAAAAATATATTATATTACTCACTCATTAATCAACTAAAAGCAAAAAGCGACTACCGCAAATCTAGCACGCTGTTATTTAGTATATGCAACATTTATGACTTAGGCTGGGCTAGTAATCATTTTGAAGCACAATCCTTTTTAGACGCGTTGATCATTTTTTAGGCGAACAAAAGTAGTAGGACTCACATCGTTGTCATGTTTCGCGCGTCACACATTGTCATGCGTAGAGCGTCGTTATCGCCTCGCGTGGTAAAGGTTTCTATTTAAAAAGAGAGAAAAATAAAAACTATGTGCACGACGGCGCGCGTAACTTGCTTTTTGTCACGGAACACAGCTACGGCTAGGCCTATTGGGTGAACAAAATTCACGGAAATACGTCATCATCACAGGTCAGGCGTTACGAAAGTCACTTCTGTCGACAGTCCGCATTGCTGCCTCTGTTTTTTTAGATTAACTACTAAGTGGCCGTGTAAAACACGTGAAATAAGTGGGCGCAAGAACGAAATTTAAGACGATGTCATTTTATTCCACAGAAATATACTTCAAAAACAGAAATATGTAAAGATATTTTAGTGGAAAACATCCAGTGGATCTCATTTACTTAAGTGTATGAATATATTACATGCACTACATTATCCTACGTATACACTTCGTGTAATAATTCTCTAATGTAACGGAGATAAAATACCAGCACTATCAAATTATTGGAGAAGTTTTCGAGCGCGTGTTTACAAACTATGACGTTAAAACTAATTAAAGTGCAATATATCGTAACGCGTATTTTCTTTGTTTGTGACTCAATTACAAAAGAACTGCTGAATAGGTTTTGATTTCTGATGCTTTGATAAAGAGGCAGTGCCATGCTGCATTGCAGTCTAATTGGATCGGCACAATCAGCGAGATACTGCTCACATGTCACAGCTGTAAACTAACAGGTATGATGTTCTGTCTTATTTGGTTTGTGATTTTACAGAGGCCCATATGATGGCAGGAGGATAGGAGGGCAATCCAATAACTATACGACGAACTATACGAACTATAGTGTGGATATTAGTGGACGTCGACAGTCGTCAAATAATAATAGCACGTTAGCTGCCCCATACTATAATAATAGCACGTTAGCTGCCCCATACTATAAAAAAATAGATCCGACTGTTATTATACATGCGTGTAACGTTGTTGTACTATATTTATTTAGATCAAGTAAGAGGCGGTTCCATTGCTGCATTGCACCATAATCGGTTTACAACACAATTGGATCACATGATACCGCTACGAGGTGATAGGTATACCGGTACTACCTATCGATTTACGAGTTTATGGTGGCTTATTAGAGGAATTAATATAGGAAGAAAAAGGTATCCATGTCCTGATAACAAAAATGTGAATATCTGTGGGAGTATCGCAAGATTCGCTTGCCCCCATATACTGTAAAGTAAGTAAATACAGTTGCACGCCGTCTTAAGTTCATATATTTCACTGGTCGTCCATTCGGAAGGAATGCGAGATTATACAACAATTACACAAATGAGTAGAGAGGTTACTTGGAAAATACTCTTTGCGTTGATTTTTTTTATCTAGCGAGGCAGGCTATATGATTTAAACCAAAACGCTACGACTAATATGACAGGAGTTACGTGAGCAAAAGCGGCGGATGTTTCTAGTATAATATAAAAACCATGCGTAAAGAATTGTTCAATGCGTATTCATTTTATTTCCCAACGTAATTTATGTGTAATATAGTTGATGGAGTGTACCACCATGTCACACCACTGGACCTCACCCCGGGCCAGTGCAGGCGCGTAATTGCGTTTCCCCGCGTCAAAAAAAAAAGAAAAGACTGACGTAGTGTGATAAACCCACAAATATTGTTATGATCTTCATTTTAGCCTCTGTGGTGTAACGGTGCGGGTGTTAAGACCGTTTGGCCTCGTGGAGTCCTGGGTTTGATCCCCAGGTCGGGCAACTATTATTTATTAAATGTTTTTCAGATTATTGTGACCATATATACATTGTCTGGGATGGGAATATGCCGAAGTGGCCATAGGCTTGCCACCTATCACGGCATCATGGGCATCAGTACCTTTTTTTTTGTTGACGCGGGTAAACGCATTTACACGCCTTCACCGGCCCTGGATGGGGTTCAGTGGTGTGTGGGACTCGCGGCACATGATAGTGCCGTATACCCACAAAACCACCGCGAGTGCCACCAGTGCCGCCCTCAGTGAGGTGCCCCGGAACAACAATCATCAGGGCACCTCGACGACTAGTCAGCCACCTAAGGGACCAACTCCACCTCCACAGATGGGGCACTATGGTATATGGGGGGCTGTTGTACCATATAGGTACGATCTTAAATAACACATTTATACCTGAGAGTGCTGCCGTTAGTGAATATGAAGAATGCCACTTCAGACCGTTCTTGCTGTAGCCTGGTCACCAGTTTCCCCAGCTCTGTAGCGCGGCTGACCTGCACACAAAATATCTTATTCTGCATCTATGTATTTCCATATATATATAAATGCCACAGGTAATGTCACTCGCTCACTCACTCACTCACTCACTCATTATGAAATCTAAGAAAAAAGTGCCTAGAAGTTTCGAATTTGGCTTGGGTACTCTTTTCAGGACTTATGTTACATGCTCACGAAGACGGGATTTTGGGAAATTCGATCCCTAAGGTTTTTCGGGATTGATACTTTGTATGAAAATTTGCAACAAGCTACTATCGATCATTTTTCCCCCAAATTATACGCGAGAGAAACCACGGAGCACAGCTAGTAACAAAATAAAGCTGAGCGAAGTAAATTATTATCACTGATATGTCATATGGCAAAACCTTTATAATTATTATCATAAAAATGTATTATTACTCTGGTGAATATTGGGCTTTGTCAATAAGTGCAAATAAGTCCGATCCACTGCTGGCTGCTACAATTTTTATTCATCTCCATTTAGCTGCCTATAAATTTTCCATGAAATTTATCACCACAGTATATAAGATGAGCTATGAGCTATAACATCTTTCACAAATTAACAAGAAGTACTTATAGTGTAATTACATAGCAGAGACAGCGCTTACATGAAAATATCTAACTGCATACTCAAAAAACTTTGGAATTTGCATTTTTTTTTAATTTGACAAAAAAAAGGATAAGTGATCCATCATAAATAGATTACCTACCTCTGGATCAAAACAAGCCGTGGCGCTGCGATGGGACACAGTAGACTAAGGGCCCATTCATACCGCAGCAATTTTATTCAGGTAAATTTGTTTTGATTTTTTTTATGATGAGGAAGAAAGAAGCAACACGGCTGCATAACAAATAAATTTATATCTATTGGCGTCACTGCTCAGTCAAGAAAAATATCACCACGCCGGGTGAGAGTGAATGAGCAATTAACACTTCATACGTACTACTGTCGGAATTGAATATAATGTATTGATAATAAAGGCCCAAAGCTATCAATACGATTCCGAAACGTATGTGTATATATAAAAGGCAAAACTGGCTGACTTATATATTAGCGCACATCCATAACGGCTGTACCTAGAAATTTGAAATTTAGTACAGAATTTCTGTGAAGCTTGTCTGAGCTCAAGCTTAGCATATCGAAAGTTCACAATATCTAGACCTGGCTAAGTATATGCAATGAAACCAGTAATTCATGTAGACGAGTCACTTTAATTTGAATATAATACACTGATTTCGTATGTGTACTTCTGTGGAATAATACATAACATTTTCCATTACAAATAACCGAAAAGTGTAAATACTCTGTCGGGTCATTAATCTACGTGTCATTTTGCTGTCAGCTCGTGAAGCAAGTGTTGACATAAAATAATTAAACTTTTATTTCTCGTGAAGCAATAACAGCAGAGATTGCCTTTAGGAGCCATCGTTCATTTTACAGCGCCAATAATTTGAACATTGTATACTGTGTGACATTGTACGAATTAATAATCCTGCATATCGTACCTCTTGTTTTATAACTAGCTGCGGCGTGACTTTGTATGAATTGATAATCATCTATATCGTACCGTTTATTTTATGAATGCGTTGTGACTTTGTATGAAATGATATTCGTCAATATCGTACTGTTTGTTTTATAACTAGCTGCGCCCTGCGATTTGCAGTGCGCTTAACGCCAGGGGTCCGGGTTCGAACCCCACTCATTAATGTTTGTCTATGTAATGTATTTCTATATTATAAATTGGCGCATTAGAGGGAAGGAGAAAAGACGACGCATCGTCATAGCAATTATCCGAATGGTTATGGGTGTAGGTAGTAGTCGACAGGGCTCCGACTGGTCGTTTTTTTATATTATATGGGGATCCATATAATATAAAAAAATAATCATTTACATATAAATTAAAAAAAAAATATTTCAATTTAAAAAAAAATATGAAATATATTTCCGTTGCCTAGTAGTACCTGTTACACAAGTACGGTACTTAGCACATAACTAGACTAACGCGGTGTGATAGTACACAAATTTTATTATCATCACTGTTTACGATCAGAAGTATAAATATAAAAGATTTATGTAGCAGTTAAGAGTTAGGTACATGCTAGTTAACGCTACAACAGCAACGGACCTGTGAAGCCGGCCCTATTAGCTATAATGTCGTCCTAGCCGTATTTCGGTCACGGCGGCCATCTCTATAGCGACTAGCCAATTGCATAGGACATATTAAAATGAACATGTATGTGCGCAGGCACAAGTGCACTCCCTGTTGACTCCTCGTCAGATGCGGCCGAAGAGAAATCAGACGCAGGGTCGATGGCTTAACGTGCTCACCGAGGCAGGGAGGTGTATTACCCCTATATTTCCTGACTTCGGGCTGTTATTAGAAATTGGAAAATTCCAGTAACACCTTGGTCCGACCCGGGACTCAAAACCAGCTCGCACCATTCCAACCAGGACACAATAACAATTTTAAGTGAAGTAAATAAATTTAACTTAAATGTTTACATAAACTTTAAGTAAGACATTATTACATAAGTGAGAGCTTCGTTATAACTTAATAAAGTCTCATTACGCATAACTTTGATAAAACACTAGAATTCAGTTAAACCACAATACCAGAAATTCAAGAATTATTTAAAGAAAAGACAGACATTTCTCAATAATCTCTAAAACTTTGTATTGGATAAAGACAAGATATCTTTCCACACACAAAAGTCCACAGTTTCCTTGTCATAATACATTCCCTTTGTCTTATAATTTACATATAAATGTTTATCGCCCGTAATTTATTTCGGGATATTCTCTCTATTTAGGCAATGTATACATTAAATATTTTCTGTGCACATATTCAATTGATGCTGTATTTGTGTTGTAACCATTGTTGTTATATAGCATGAGGGGCAAACGGAAATCGGGGGCTTTTCACGACTACCGACGCCCATGGACATTCGCATGATTGTTACGCAGACGCGTAGTCCTCCTATCACCCCCCGACCCCCACAATGGACCAACTAATAACAAGATATGGGATGCAAAATATCACCTGTCATAGCTAAGTAAAAATAAATTCATCCGTAGCCACGGGCAAGTATCCAACTGATCTAAAAACGGGCATAGTACGGTCCATATTTAAAAAAGGTAGCAAAAGTGTGTACGACAAATGTCGACCTATAACTATACTATCCACTGTGGACAAAGTTGTTGAAAAGCATATATGTCATCAAATATCATGTTTTTATGAATAATGACATAGTAAGCAGCAAACAATTTGAGTTTTTAAGTAGCAAATTTTATCTGCCTTTACTAACTCTGTCTACAAACATTTGAATGCTAGAAAGCATGTTTCTGTTTTTACCGACTATAGTAGGGCATTTGATACATTTCGAGAGGACACTTTAATTGAAAAATTAATCAACTGCGGCATAAGAGGACCCCTCAGCAAATGATGTGAAGACTATTTAAAAGATAGAACATATATGGTCCGTATTGGCGATGAACTCAGTGACAAAGTTAACGTAAACGAAGGCACAGCGCAGGGCTCAGTGCTGCGTCCATTACACTTCATCACTTACGTTAATGATCTCACTGAGTTGATAATACATGTGAAATATATCAATTCGCAGATGACACATATCTTATATCAGCCTATATTAATATAGACACCGCACTTTCTTTCCTGCAAACAGAGCAAAGGGACATTACTGAGTAAATGGTCACACGATGCAGGACTTGTAGACGATGTCAGCCAAACCAAATTCATGCATATTTGTTCTTCACAGAAACGATACGTCCGAACACCGAAACTCACAGCCCATAGCCATTCGCGTTTGCACGCCACTATAAGATCGTGTAACTATGATGCTGTCGAACTAGTAGATAGATATAAATACCTGGGCCTAATGATCGATAATCGCTGTAAATGGACGGAGCATGTAGAACATGTAAGTGATAAACTGCTTACCATGCTAGCAAAATTTACACTAATTAAAGAGAATATTCCGTTCCACATACGACTATTACTCTATAAAGCTTTAGTAGAATCTACCGTATCTTATGGTCTAAGTAGCTACGGCAGAACATGTAAGACAAAGATTGAATCCATCTTTAAGCTGCAAGTAAGATTGCTTGAAGCAATTGTACTCTACAGAGTTAAAAAGAAGTATAAAGGCAACGAAACTAAGCTTTTTACATACTGTAAAATCATACCAATCTATGAAATATAAAATAATTATAACCTACTCAAAGAAAAATTTTTCAATAAGGAAATACAAATGTTAAATTCACTACGGATTAGAACACGTAGTGTATCAAACGCCAGTCTTAGTGTTCCACGCTTTAATAATATATATGGTGAGCAACTACTGGAATATAAAATACCAAAATTGTTAAACAATCTATCACATATACAAAAAAAAAGAGAAATTAAACCATTATAAAATAAAATATATAATAAAAAAAAAAAAATATTAAAACATCGAAGCGTAATTAATCCGGTATCGGTATTATAATTAATTAATTATCGCAGGAGCGCCTGTACCGCGATACCGGTTTTTGTTGTTCGCTAACAGCTATCGGCTTTACGAACTAGGTTCACTTTTAATTCACCCGATAATTGTAACTATTATGTTTAAGGTTCTACCTGCATTATATTTTGTAACTTGTTAGTTCCGAGCGTTGACGATGTATCCTAGTGTACGGATAAACCCTAGTGGGTTTTTGTTACACTGTATCAATTATGTAACTGTGTTTCTCTGATATTTAAATTTATTTAAATACATAGAGAAAATAAATAAAAAATAGTGATTGTCCAGGGATCAAAATTGTTGGATCGGTTTAGGCAAGATTATAAAAAAGTAAAACTGTGCCATGAGCTAGTCAGACTTGCCTAAGAAGACTTCCGTAGCGGTGAAGCAAAATAATCGCATATCTCTTAAAATACCAATTCGATTTTCCTTAAACCAAAATTTCATTTAAATTTTGTATTGAATTATATAATCAAATATATTTTTCAATCTTCTAAAGTAACACTTTTTACCACTTTAGAAGCAAATATTGCACAAACTACTAGACTTATAAAACTTTGTTGGAAGCCGCCATACCATTTAGAAAGACCTGCACAATGCCACCTCACACACCTATAATGCTCTCACGAAATAAAACGTCTCTCAGTTACATGTGTGGAGCGATCATTTCCTCTTTCATACTATATTATTTTATAGCAGTTCATAAAATATACTTTCCAAATTTCCAGCATTCAGTAACCATAATCTCCTAGTAAACGCCTGCAGTGGGCGGATAGACAGAAGTACGATCGGACCGACGGACAGATAGATGGACAAACTGACGGACAGACGGATGCACAGAGGGACGGATATGACGACACTATGGGTTCAGTCTTTGGCATTTGGCTAAAGAATTCTAAAACGTTCGCGCAATTCCATCGTAGTGTTTATTAAAGGTATATTCTAATAATACATACTATATTAAAATATTACACAGATTATGTTGAAACATCACAATAACTACGTTGAGAATTTTACATTAAGATGACGGTCTTAAGTCCTGTTAATTAAATGTCAAAGTGTATGAAGGCGCCATTGGTATAGTTGTTTCCGTGGAAAGATTAAATAATTTATTCGTGGCAGTTATGATGCAAGTTAGAGAAATCGTGTGAAATCTATCGATTATCCGAATTGCCTTATATATTTTACTAGCATCATCTCGCTGTTTCACTGGTGTAACTCCTGTCTTAATAGTCGTAGCGTCATGGCATATAGCCTATTGCTTTCCTCGACAAATGGATTATTTAATACAAAGGGAAATTTTATTTTTCAAAATTCGGGCTTGCAGTTTCTGAGATTTGTCAAACGATGAAACTCTTAAGCTTTATATTATTAGTATAGATTCCATTTAACTCCTTATTTGTACAAAACCATACCGACGCTCCATACAATTACAGACTGTCTCCTTTGAACTTGATCGGTCCTGTAGTTTCGGCTGTGCGTTGACATGCCAGTTATGAGAGTTAGGACAAGTAACATTATATATATACTTGCAAGCAAGCAGCAAGGTATGACCAGCACCTTGCTGAGGCTGTTATGTTTTCTTACTAATGCCAAGGTATCGAAGAGAAGCTCAATACAGTTCCATCTGATTGCAATGAGTGCTATAATGAAGCACTCAATGATAGTGACTAATGACGAAACGTCTCATTTGGTAGCGTGGCGGTTGGTCCGCGTTTTCCGTCAGAGGACACGGGATCGAATCCCGCCTAAGCCTGGATGTTTATATTTGTATTCTGTAATAAAAAAATATATATATATGAGTTTTTTTAAATATGTCAAATTTTTAAACAAATTTTCGTTGTCTAGTACCTGTATCACAACTCCTTACGGTACTTAGCACAGGATTAGGCTAACGTCTTGGATTCGTGAATAAACCGAATAGCCGCTAAAACCCTATGGTCCATTATCCACATTCATCCCATATGCAATTATTATTCCATTTCGTTTTGTGAAGTACAAAACTTTACAAAATAATATTTACAAACCGAGTAGAGATTAAGATTCTACGAAGCTTATAAATAAGATTTGTTTTAAGTGGCTTGCAAGCAAAGTTTAAGTTTTAAACCGAGATATAATCAAGAAAAACCCATTGCCATACACTAGCCGTCGGCCTCAGTTTCGCACAGATATTTCACGAAATATGGCAAAAAATATTAGATTTACAAAAGTATAAAAATTACGTCTCTTAACTTCGACCTCGTCGACATTACACGCCACAATGACCTTATAACAGAACAATGTCTGGCGAGACAGCTAGTTGTCAATCATTTCTGCAGCCTTTTTTTCATATTTTTTTCACATTTTGATTACACTATCGAAGTGTTTATAATCACCAAAGCGTTTTAGAATGTTGCATGCCTGTGTTCATCACTGATGATGTAGTATTTATGTAATAAAATATTTCTTCAAAACCGTTTTGATAGAATCAGGGATGAAGAAACTTACATTAGGATTCAAAGTGTTCTTCACATGGTACTGGTATCCGGGCTTCTTAGTCGATGCACTAAAATTTGAAGCAATATCGGCATTAATAAGCCCATCATCCGGCAAATACTGCGAAGCTTGAGATACATTTGGCAGATTTCATATTTATATAGAAGAAGATTCAGAAATTCTGTAGCGACAAGTTTAAAATGTAAGTGGTTCTGAAGAACTTTTCACTAGAATATCTTCAGGATCGTCAAGCGATTTTTCAGGACTGTCCCATTATTTGGCCATTGTGATCTTTTATTCCAGTGAACACAAACCACTCCATTATTGGAATCACGAAATAGTATTCAGGTGATATGTAATAGTTTTGGTTTGATAATGATGAAATGAAGGAGGACGTCTTGGCGCTCAATGAAAAAGGCCAATGTCCAGCAGTGTACCGAGAGGTACTGGAAATGATGATGGTGATGAATGATGAAATAGAGGTACGAGCTAATTATGGTGAAAACAATGCCTCTGCTTGTTTTTTTTTTTCTCGGAGGGACCTAATACTGGTTGGCGGCGCTAGTCCAGCCTCAACAGTTCGACTGACTACGAAGACTTTTTGTCTTCAGGTTTATCCTCTGCGTGTCCTGGAGAGTAATAGCTGAGGCATATTAAAAGCTAAATTCAGTCCAGTCCCAGAGGGATGTTACATTATAAGGCTCTTCATTTACAATAGTAGTATTAAATATTATGTTCCAGTTCATGGGGTCCCTCCTATTATGATGCTTTAGTTTATGGATTGTAGTCTATGTTAGGTATTATTGTTACATAATTTCCTTCTGTGAACGAAGTATTTTTTTTAGAACATTGATATAAAAGTCAAATGAAAACATTGCTTTACAAAAATACCAAGATACACAGTCAGCTTATTAAAATTGTCCAGTTGAAGGATGTGCAATTGTCGATGTGCTATGTGAACAACTTAAAGAATGTGTTTATATATACCGGCGGATGCTATCGAATGACAGTTCAGTATGAAATCGTGTATAATTTTTTTGTAAATCAATTAATCAGACATTCAATTTTTAAATATAAACTTTTTGGATCTAATGCAATTCGTTGTTAAACAAAAAACGATAAATTGACCAATTCATCCACTTTCGAAAATTTGCTTACAATGGGCCCGAAATGAAATGAAATGAAATAGTTCTTTATTTAAATATAAATTTGTTTCATTCAACTAAGTGGTCTCCTGGACCCTAAACTAGTGATTACTGTATTTTAGGGACTAGTGACAGTGTCTTCTTCCTTAAAATTTGTTTATACATTACATTTCTACAATTTATGACACAAGATCCTATATATTACGTATTAATATATAGCAGACGTTATATATATATATATATNNTATATATATATATATATATAACGTCTGCTTCTTTAAATACATCATCTGTTGGATGTCTATATGATAGGTGCGTTCTCTCTACTTTTATTGAGTGCGTTTTACCAGCCCCACCCCAAGCACAGTTGCAATACCTGAGCAAACACTCACACAGTACGCGATATGTTCCAATGAGTATATTTTGGTTCGATTCATTACGTATGTTTTTAAAAATGTATATGCCGCCTAGTTACTCTTTACCAAGATTTCAATTAATACGAAATGATCGCACCGACAAAGGTGGAGGTGGAGTAGCAATTTATCTTAGGTCCAATTTGTCCTTCTCTTTACTTAGTTTGTCTCCACAACCCCCACCTCTTGACGCTGCCGAACATATTTTATTGAATGTTAAAGTAGGTCGCACTAAAATTTTATTAGGTGTATTCTACAGCCCATCAAATAGTGTCAATTTTGCTTTCTTTGCACAAATTTTAGAAACGTATTAATAGTAACTTTATTTTCGTACTTCTTTATTTTGTCATACTATAATAATAAGTGATTCTAATATCTGCATGAATAAGTGTGATAGGCCATCCGATAGATTTAATACAGTTCTCCAATCCCGCAACATACAATTTTTACCATTAAAATCTACCCATAATTTTCCCGGATGTGTGCCTATTCTCCTGGAACTTATCATGATTTCTGCTCCGGAGTTTGTCTCCAAATTTGGACAAATACCTGGAGATGGTTTCTCGTATCATGATCTGATATACTTATCTTATAATTTACGCCCCCTTATAAGAAAGTCTATGGTCTTAGTGCAGCGAAATTTTGGTAGGATGAAATCTGAACAATTGGCAACTGACGCACGTGATCTGAACTGGGCCATGATTTATACCGAAATTCATATAGATACTAAAATTGAGTTATTTAATAATTTAATTGTGGGATTATACGACAAACATGCTCTAATAAGGCCAGTCAAAATGAGACATCTGCCTGCTCCTTGATTGACAGATGAATTAAAGCTTCTAATAAATAAAAAGCACAAGGCAAATGCTAAATATAGGAAGACGAATTCTGATGAGCATCGTGAGAGATACGTTCAAATAGATAGTTCCAAGAAATGCGCAAAAACGTCGTATTTATTATTTATGAAGCGGTTGAGAACGGCAAGCCTGCAAAGGTGTGGAAACTTTGAAAGTCACTCGGGTTTGGTAAACAAATAAATAATTGTATTCCTAACGTTTCCATTGACAATACGAAATAGACCTTTTGCTTCATCTCCTTTAGATTTCGACGATAATGTTAATGCTCACACAATTAGCAGCATCTCACAGTTACTAACTCGTAATTTTGCTCAGTTTTAGCCAAATCACTGTATGTGATGTTAGGAAGAATGTGCATTCATATCGTCAGATGCAGTTGGTTGTGGCAACGTTGGCCTTAAGATGATGATTCCTATTTTCGATTTTATTCTTCCTATTCTTGCTCACATCTTTAATTATTCTCTCGATTGTAGCATATTTCCTGGTGTCTGGAATACGTCATTCCTTTACCTAAAAAAAGTTATCCTGCAACTGTTACTGATTATCGACCTATCTCTAGCCTTCCTTTCCTTTCCAAATTATTTGCACGCATAATACACGCTCAACTTGATGCCTGTTTAACGAAAAATAAACTTCTCAATCCACTACAATCACTTTTCCGAATAGGACATGGCACGACTGCACTTGTTAAGGTCAATGATGATATAAGACACGGTATGGACAACAAGAATCTTATTATTCTATCTCTGTTGGATTTCAGTAATGCATTTAATACTGTAGATTATGACAATCTTCTTAGCATATTGTACTTGCTTAATATATCTGCACCAGTGATTGGCTGGTTTGGTGGTTATCTAGAGAGTCGCCGAAAAAGACTAAGAATTGCATTGGACCTCTCATCGTGGTTTAATTTTCCCGTCGGTGTGCCTCAAGCAGGTGTTTTGTTTCCCCTCCTTTTTGCTATCTTTTATTATTTCTTCTCACTATCACATGTACGCAGACGATTTTCAGATCTATACCCAGTCTGAACCCGAACGGTTACCAGAAGCTGTTACTGTAATTAACAAAGGCCTAGCAGCGGTATCTGAGTGGAGTGGGTATTATGGTTTGAAATTGAATCCAATTAAGTCGCAAGTTATAATATTGGGCAATCGGTCTCTTGTTTCGAGAATAGACTAGGCTTCCCTACCTTCGGTGTTCATCAACGGTGTAAATATACCTTACAGTGATTATGACAAAAATTTTGGCATTTACATGGACAAGAATATGTCTTGGACTAATCAAATCAAGGAGGTAAGTAGGTAAATTTTCTCTACTTAGCATTCTTTACGTCGGCTACAATATATACTGCCGATTTCTACAAAAATAGTGCTCCCTGAATGTCTATTTCTTTCCCATCTCGATTATGCTGACGCGTGTTACCCTGACCTTACTGAGCAACAACTTAATAAACTTGAGAGACTCCAGAACTTAGCGATAAGATTCATATATTCTTTGCGAAAATATGATCACATTTCCGATAATCGTTCAAGGCTCAAGTGGCTCTCGATTCATTTTCGCCGGAATACTGGGATACTGTCGTTGCTATATACTGTGCTTCATAGTCCTAAAGCACCACAATATATTAAGCAAAAATATAGTACGCAATTCTAAAAGGGCCATTGACATTAATAATGACAAAATTACCCTTCACATGTCTGTCCATCATACTTTCTTTCACAATTGTTCTTTTACAGTAAAATTTATTACGTTGTAGAATATCAATCAATATTAGGAATGCCAAAAGCCTTGATCCTTTTAAGAGATTACTTGAAGAATATTAATTACATTAATAATGCCATAAATAGTTAATTGCATTTAGTTTATATGCAAATTTAAAATTTCCTTCATCTGTTTACACTTTTATATTTTGATAATGATGATGTGCAAATATATGTATGTATTTATGTATGTATGAATTTCTTTATTTATATCATGTGTAATTATTATTTATTTGTATTTGTTATATGGATATTTATTAAAATTACATAGACTTTTTATAATAGTACCTACATGTAGGATTTGTCATTTATGTTTTGTGGTTATATATCATTTTTAGTTCTTTTTCTTTCTGTTAGATCCTACTCCGTAATATAAGTGTATATTTCCTTTACTTTGGGTTGTCTGGTAGAAATCGCTACTGTAGCGATAAGACCGCCCTTGTGTACACTAGTATATAATTTAATTTTATAATTTCTTTGAACCTAGATATTATTATATAACTACTTGCACAATAAATATATATTTTCTTTCTTTCTTTCTTCTTCCCATGTCTTTTTGTGGAAGGGTATAACGGTGTCATCCGCAAACA
This sequence comes from Eumaeus atala, assembly GCA_017140195.1. NCBI lineage: Eukaryota > Metazoa > Arthropoda > Insecta > Lepidoptera > Lycaenidae > Eumaeus > Eumaeus atala. Next base: position 207,356 of record JAFELO010000883.1, read on the forward strand.
TGAAGAGGTAGAATCCGGTTTTCTATTAACACGACGAAAACATACAATGTAAAAAAAAAACAAAAAAAAGCCGAGTAAAAATGTCCCGCTTTTTATGTCATTTAAAGTCTAAAAATGCCGTGCCTAGTGTCACAGGTATTATTTTCTCAAAAGGAGCATCCACAATGTATGCATGTACATGAGGAAAATGTAATGTCTTATTTATTTTTATTTAGAAACATTTTTTTATAAACCTAAGACAGTCACGGGGTTATTTTAATTGGTATTAAACAAAATGAACTCACATAGTACCGTCATGTCCGCATCTATGTTCGAGTATAGGGCAAAATTAATATGTTAGTATGTCACTTTCGGCGGGGGGGGGGGGGGGGG
>JAFELO010000883.1:207748-219106 GCA_017140195.1 Eumaeus atala
AGGAAAGAGGAGTAATACATTTGCATAACGATAGTTCGAATGTCCATGGGTGTCGGTAGTCATAAAATAATAATAATTATTATTATTTATACTACTATTGTAGTAGACATGACACAGAGCATTTCGTAAAATCGGAGAGGCAAAATAAAGGCGTATAGCATGCCAAAAACCTGATTGTACAGATGTTTATAGACATTTAGTGGTCACCAAAAAAAGAACAATAATAAAAATAATACGTTATTATTTGACAGCAACCCTTATTTTCTGAGCTTCGTTTATTATTTCCATTAAAGATAATTTTGTGCATATTTTGGTGCTAAATGTCAGAATACCTGCTCTTCAACATCGGCCACCTCCATACCGTTGGTGAGGCTGTGCTTCAAAGAGACGGTGGTCTGGACTATGAGGGCGAGGATCGGTATGAAGGGCAGCAGCAGGAGCCTCCACAGCTGACAGCGGCGGCTGCGACAGCGCCGGCGAAACTCCGTGCAGCGCGCCGGCCGCTCCTCCGTTTTCAGTGCTCGTGGAGACGCTGGACACACGAAGTTACACTTATATGGTAACACATTAACGCGCCTCGACCGGCTCTGGGCGGGTTCCAGTTTTGTGTGGGGTTCGCGGCACATTGTAGTGACGAACACCCACAAATACCACCGCGAGTGCCCTCGCTGCCACCTTTAGTGAGGCGCCGGGAACTATGAATCATCAGGGACATTACCTCCACAGCAGGTTTGCCCCGCACCACAGGACAACCCCACCAACTTTAGGATAGTGCATTGGGTTGAGCTCGAATTCTCGCCACTTGCCCCGTGCGCAAAAGCGCCTCCTGTTGCTATTTATTTAGCAACCCCCCCTCGGTTGAATTGGCTTCACCTGGGTTAACCGCAGGCTACGACATGGCCTAAAGTACATTGAGAATCCTGATGAACCCATCTGTTATAGTGTAATATTGTAGCCGGAGGCCTATTGGTGGGAGGTGAAAAGGAGGGTGGGATTTATTGGTGTCGGTAGTCGTAAAAAAGATTGGATGTCTCGTTTGATCCTATACTATAATAATAATAATAATGATACACATACACTTGTGTCTGCGCACACACTTGTGCACTATAATATGTCCCGGAATTGTCCCGTTTGGTAATACGCATGTTCAGCCACAGACGCGAGGTCCCGGAGTCTAATCCCGGGTCGGACCATACAAAAAGTGTTATTAGGATTTTTAAATTTCTTTGTCCGTAGTTCCTGATTGCTGATGCACTGGTGAAACGCTAGAGCACGTAACGTAGTGAACACGTTGGGCCGTCGGTCCTGCGCTGGATTTCCAGTCGTGTCGGATTCCCCTCCCATCGGACAGGAGATGGAGGGAATAGGGAGTGCACTTGTGTCTGTGCAAAAACTTATGCACTGTATCCTGTCCTGCGAAGAAGGATCATCTCAATAGTGTTGGCCGCTATGGCTGAAATTCGGACAGGACGAAATTATTATTATATCCCGATAAAGAGGCTTGTCTTAATATTTGGATAAATTTGGTGCAGATATAAAGTACAATATAAAAAAGAAACAAAAAATTTGTGTTTATACCGAGAAAACTGCAAGTCTGTAAGTTTACGGACGTAATCTCGTCAAATTGTTTCTTTGATGAGATCACGGTTCTCTAACTGGTGTTCGCCCGATGGAGTGAAAGTGGCGATTTGTTACACTGTCTCCCTCGCTAGCTCCGCCCATTTGGAACATTATTATTATTGGGTATATTACTATAACGTCATAATTATTCGTGCATGCGTAGCGTTATTATTTAAAATACGATAAAAAAATTATGGGTCCCTCGGGTTAGATTTTACGTGTGTGAAACTGCGATGCACAGTAATATAAAAATATATGAAATACAGTACAATAAATAATTCGTAAATAGTATCAATTTTGATATTTTAAAACACGCTGAGCCAGTCTCAGAATTCAGCAAAATTTGACAACCCTGTCCATTAGAAACTTATTCACTCGAAGTTTTCATGTCAAGCGTAACAAATTAGAGATAACCAACATTGAATTATTATTAACGCATAATTCCAACTCACTGATCACCGAAGGATATACAGACGCCACTCGGACTGTGCACATTTCAGTCAACATTCCGCATATACATAAAGCCGCTACGTGACCAGACACACACGTAAAGCCTAACCCACATAGAGCAGTGGGATAGATACAACCTGGACCGCACGTATTTAGCATACTCCTGCATCCGGTCGATACTTACACAGATACAGTCCGGGTGTTATGTAAACCCCCCGCAATGCTCTGCGAAGTTTTATTAGAGTCCACAGACCAGAGTATTTGGCCGCCGTTGCGTCGGTATCGAGGGAAATCACTGATGGCTCCTCCGAGTACTCGTTGGCGTTTTATTGAAATTGTTTTGAAGTGATAGCTTCATTAGGCGTGTGGATCACTTTTTGGCTTGTTTTTTATTTCGCAGGGAAACTGCATGCATGCACCGTCCAACTGGCCCTGGGTGGGCCAGGAGGGAGTGTAGGATGCAGCACAGAATTCCTACTACTGACTAACGCCACCGTGACGTATCCCTGATCCTACAAGCAAGATGACCAGCACTTTTGAGCTACTAAAAACTGAACAAAATTCATGGAGTTCACCGAACAGTTTTATGGTATAATTTCTATCGGCAGTCCCATAGAACGCCTTCTTTTATAGAATAGGGGGGCAAACAAGCAACCGGAGCTTTTTACGACTGACCGACGCCTTTGAATATCCACACAATTACTATGCCGATACATTACCTTCCTTCATCCCCATGGGCCACCAGCTACTGACAAACCACACGAAACGCGACACTGAAGATGTCACTCTAGGGCGGTATCATGTGAACGAGAGGTACCTCCCCGGTCGTGCCGGCCCGATTCCGTTGCATAGGAGGATGTTGTGTGATGCACTATGCATGCCACTACCTCCTCCAATGCAGCATGGTCTCTGCCTTTCTTATTATATAAGGGGATTAAAGACAAGTCCAACCGTCCAGTTGGTGGATGAGTTCCATAGATGCGCTTTCCGTCGGTTTTTTATTGAAAATAGATTTACGTTGCACTTCATAATTTATCAAATGGAGACATGTCTTTGCCCTGCTTGTTTGGGTCCACCCGATTCAATGAGGGATGCTTATTATCTCAACTATTTATATCACAGAGATTTAAATTAGAAAAATAGATGTAACCTTAATAACATTGTATTTTTATGGGCCACCGGCTACCACACACATGCCACAGGAAACGCGTAACACACCAATCAATTTTATGGTATCATGTGAGCAAGAGGAGAGCTCATCGGTCCTGCTGGCCCACTTCGGCTGCAATGCAGCATGACACCTCTCATTGGATATGTTTGTTTTATTTCACACAAACCAAGTAACTCTATTAAGAGGGCGACCTCTTAGAGTAAAATCTTTAAAAAAGTCACTCAGCAAAGTTGAACCAGACGTCAGCCAAAATAATGAAAGTTTGTATAAAGGCCGTTAGGAAGGTACTTAGAAAGTCAGAAAGTGTACATTTTTTATTTGAAATACTGTTTCAAAATAAATTGGCACCTGCTTTAGCGCTCGCTTAACGTATTAACTTAAAACTTTAAAGCACCGGAGCTTATATTTTTCATCGAAATTCGTCATTTTGAAAGTTATGTTACCGACAACTTTTTTGAAAATAAGTAAATACTTGTTTAGTAGTGTTTTTAATTATATCTCGCAGTGAATAAGGGTTCAAAATTTCTTTGAAAGTACGCAAACTTATTTTATATTTAAGTAAGATCATGTTTCAACAAAAAACATAGAATATAAAAACGTATGGATTTTTTTGTAACTGCTAACCACTAAGAAGTCACACCTCCAAGCAACACGAGAGAACAATAATTTGTTAAACTTAATAGTCTACGTAGTTATGGCTTTAAAACAAATTTGGGGGGTGTCCTAGATTTCCAGGGATTCCAAAATCAGAACCTGACTTGGTAACAAGGGGTCACTTCAGAAAAAATACCTTTTATTAAAACATTTTTTGATAAACGATGTCCAATTGGTGATTATTAAAAAAGTAAACACAAACATAGAAAATCCTTTTTTTATGAGAATAAAAATAGCAATCCATCTTTTTCTATATAAGACAAAGTCCCCAAAAACCGTCTGTCTGTAGCCATTTTTCTCAAGATCAGGAACGCATTTCCATGTGGTTTTCGCTAATGCTTAGAGCGATCCCGAAGAAGGTTTTAGTGTAAACCAGCCCCGGCTTCACTCACGAATATCAGGCACAATTATACACTAAAGTCTTCCTCGACAATCTCTCTATCCAATGGTGAAATGTATAGAGAGATTGCCGTGGAAGATTAACTGCATGAAAACCCCTTCAGTATATTTTGAGAAAACAGTTCACACAGAGAGCTTTTGGGGACTTCGTTTCATAATAAGTATAGATAGCTCACTTTCGATTTATTTAGTGCCGTGGAGCGAACAAGGAGCTCGACTCACTTGATGAAAAGTGTGATATGGAGAGATATGAATATACAGAATATGTGTTGCATTGGCGATGTGACGGCCATCACAACTCGATCCCGCTTGTTTGACCATAAGCAGCACAAGTTTCAAACCGCGATAAATGCGACAGCAGAAATATCAATTCAAATCGGTGATTTTTTTTTTTATTAGGAAGAGGTAGTGCCATGGTGCATAAGAGGAGGTAGTGTCATGCATGGTGCATGAAGGAACATCCTCTTATGTAACGGAATTGGGCCGGCACGACCGGGAAATACCTCTTGCTGACTTGATACCGGCGTAAGTAAAGTGACACCGTCGCTGTCCCGTCTAATGCGGTCTGTGAGTAGCCGGTGACCCAGAGCTGCGTGGTAATCATGTGAATGCCCATGGGCGGTAGTCTTCAAAACGCTCCGATTTCTCGTTTGCCCCTTTTTGCTATAAAAAAAACGAGCAGTCGGGGATTTATGATAACTACCGACGCTCATAAACATCCGCACAATGATCATACAAATTTGGTGCCCACCTTTACTCCTCCCCTACAATAGGCAACAGTTTCACACAAATATCACGAACGTATCGTTATCGCCTTACGGCATTATCATGTGAGCGAGAGGTTCCTCCCAGGTCATGTTGGCCAATTCCGCTGCGAAACGGCAGAAGAAATGTTAGGATTATGCTGCCCTATAATATAGCAATATATTGTATTATATTGTAATAATATAATATATTGTACCACACTTGTTATAAATTACTTACCCATTTCAAATCACATTCAGAACAAAGTTTAGATAACGCGTATTTATATGGGAGCTGAGTACCCGCTCCGGGGGTAAAAGCGCGACTGACGCGTACTGCGGCCGAGGGTTGCGCCGCGACTGCTGTGAGAACAAAAGTGAATCGCATTTTATTGTTGCTCTGTCCGATATTTATTAACTATGTGGTTAAACAATATTATATTACACTGAGGAACTGTGGAGCAACCCCATTGTAATATAATATTGGTTTAACCGCGAGGACTCTCGCTTTGAGCACATCGCTCATAGCTTTTAAATTGTATATACCATTACGTATATACTATTTACATTATAAATACGATTGTCTGTGTCTATGTTTCTATACTTTCAGGTAGAAACTCTTGTACAGATTTGTATAAGATTTGGCACAGGAATAGTGTTATGAATGAAATTGCGAAGAAATTAAAATGGTGAAATGTCCTCCTCTATGGTTGAACTACCGAGAGGAGAACTTATGAAAAATATTGAAATTCAACAATTATTGTTGGATTCAATGAAAATATAACTGAAATTGGTTTGAACAATATTGATTTAGCAGTTTAAGAGATATGCGACCTTTTTGGTCTGCTGCCACGGAACCCTTCATAGGCGAATCCGACTCACTATTTCCCTTGTTTTGTTCCTAAATAGCTTCACCCCACGGTTTTACGTACGTTATTCCATTCATCGGTGCAGTACGGTGACCATTTTCCTAACAATAATATCACTAAATTTTATGAAGTTTAAAATGATTATAAACAATGTTCATTTTATTGTAGTTTCATTGGGTACATGTGACCACATTTAGTACCTAAAAAAGTCTAATCTTTTACCAGTTAACCTGTTTATCGTCTTCTATGTGTCCACATTTTTATTAAAGGTCCCTTTCAATGAAAACCTAGATGGTTCGCATTCAACGTAAACTGATTACCGGAATGAGATTTTCCCTTCTGCTCGTAGTTGATGATCTACCAAGTACTCTATCGCGCACCCCTCTTAAATACTAAAATTCAATGTAAATTCATTAAATAAAGGCTTTTAATATCTTCGTGGTACATACCAGCTGGGCCTCACCTGGCTGCCCTCTCTTTTCTCGGCTTGTATAAGTGATTGTAATCCTGTACCTCTATCCTCCTTATTTTGGAAGGGAAATTGGAAATACTTCATACTACTCCTACTTTCCTTCTGATTAAATTCGTCACGGATCCCTTGACAGTTTTAGCTTTTTCCCTCGGGCTCTCTGCGATGATATCAATGGGTTCATGGAGGATGCCGCTGTCGATCTTGGCGACACAAGAGTAGCAGCGTTGGGCCAAGCCTGTCAAAAAAGCGAAGGAATGTGTTTACTGCACTGTTCATTGTTATGTATTAATTGTTAAGCTGTTGGTTTAAAAAAAATAAAAAGAAATCACTTAGAAAGTTTAGCCATGAAAATAAAAATAATCGCGTCCCACCTTAATTTAAACTTTATATATTTCACTTACAGCTCCGCCTCAGTCGTGAGAGCAATTTAAGACTCTATTTCCATAGCAGACTCAGCAGGGGGCAATTTGTCGGCTTTGTCATTTGCGCCAAACTCTTTTGGCGCAATGTTTTATGGGATTTACAAAGAATTTTCTTTGACGACACAGTTAAATGTTTTGGGCTTTTATATATTGTTCCTTAAACATTTTTATTCATATATTTTAAGGTATAACGACACCAACTCATCAACTTTCGACTGTTGGAGTAGGAGCCGAAAAATTGGCTCACATGACGTGCTGTTACTTTGTGGCGATGTTTCGTGCGGTTTGTGAGTAACCGGTGGCCCATCGGAGGAGAGGAGGCAAGAAGGACGACGCATCGTGCAGGACTAGAATCATAATAATAATATCAGTGAACTTATTACACCAAGTTAGCCTAGTGCTGTGGTAAGTACCGTAAGGACTTGTGTTACAGGCACTAGACAACGGGAATATATTTAATATTCTTATATATTTAAGATTTTTATCATAGAAATACATGTAATACATATATAAACATCCATGACCTAGGCGGGATTCGAACCCGAACCGCCACGTTACCAACTGAGCTCGCTGGTCGTCGAAAGAGTGCAGATGTCTATGGGTGCTGTTAGTCCTCAAAAGACTCACATTGCTTGCTTATACCTGTGCTATAAAAAAATTCAGTAATTTTTGGTCTAACTTAAAACCGGGACCTCACTGTAGCAAAACATGCTCACTATCTGACACTTATATTAACACATACTTTTTAGCTACATAAAGTGTATATTTAATCTTGTGAATGCATAAAAATTGTCCTAAACACATTGCCGACGCTGATCCTCAGGGATCTCTTTTGGGGCCATTGTTATTCGTAATATTTATAAATAATCTGTATAAAATAGGAATTAAAGGAGATGTTAGGCTTCATGCTGAGGATACCAGTCTATTCCATTTCATTCAATCTTTGAAAACATTAATAGCCGTTGCGAAAAAAGATTTAGACATGCTGAACATCTGGTTTCAAAGAAACTTATTGACAATAAATAAAAAAAAAGAGAAAAAAAATCCCTTCACGCCTATTATCCCCAAGGAGGTAGGCAGAGGTGTGTTAGTACATCCGCTACTCGTAAGTTCAGTACATGTTAGTATAGTTCATGTGAACACCCACGATTAGCCAAGGTACCATGATGTCATAGGTGGGAAGCCTATGGCACATTCCAATACCCGGCAATGTCATGCATGCTCAGAATAATCTGAAAACATCTTAATTACAGTTGCCCGACCTGGGGATCGAACCCAGGACCCCACGAGCTTAACGGTCTTAACAGGCGGCACCCGCACCGTTACACCACAGAAGCGACTGACAATGAATATTACTAAAACTAACTATATATTTTTTGTTGCAGACTCTAGCTATGATTCACTTAAAACATAATAATAAATAAATAGACTAAAAAGGGCAAAGTTTCTTGGACCGATATTAGATATGTCCTGCAATTTTTCGACTGCAAGCCACACTGAACATGAGATTCATTCATAAAATTATTAACAGACATAGTCATAGAGAAACATATTTTATTGAAAAACATCAGGTACAAAGATAAAGCTTAGAAATGCTGACAATATTGGTCTTCATTGCCCAAGAGCAGAAAATGGGGGAAACCACAGTATTTGAAGGGACAAAAATGTATAATAAACTACCTAAATACATATAATAAACCAAAACAATGGCAAAATTTGAAACATTACCCAAGATCTACGTATTATCTAATCAAATTTTAAAATAAGTAAGCATAAATAGGTATGTGCAATGTGAAATTATGTAAATGTGTTTGTATATGTATGAATTTGTATATGACATAGCATGCGTGCATGCGTATGTATATGTATATTCGCATTTTCATATAGTATACGAATGGGGACAAAATAATTATATATATAAAAATAAAACAAAACCTTCCTTAAGTTCCCTTTATTTACATGTTTTGTTTTTAAACCACATGAAACTATTAATTTACGCTTCAATTTACCACTGTATGTCTGCTAATTTTAATTGTAACATTAAATAACATTGCATAATTTTATCACCATGTCTTTGAGGTGTTACTAGTGTGTTAGGATTCATATCAGTCCGTATTCGATTGTATTTGTTTTTAAGATATGCCCTCAGATTTATTTATACTTTGGTCAAATTATGTTTCCATATTTGTGTAAAATAATCACCGATATAATATACTCGAGTATAGATAAGAGAAGCCAACCTTAAACGCGGTCTAAGTCTTAACAGACAGTAAGTGCGCCTTTCTCTTTTTTCATTAACTCTCTCTGCTCAATTCGTATGCGAGATTAGATAGACAAAGATGGTAAGGCTTTCAAATTTTCCATCTCTGTTCTCCAAGACGGCCAGTCGCCCTAGTTTATTCCCGTTTATGGCATCCCTTCTCCACCTATATTATCTCTGTGAAAATAACGCGATCCACCTCACGCTGAAGTTTGGATGTACTGAAGTTAAAGAAATTGTAAAATGTACTTAGAGAAATTGAGTGAATTGTAAAAATTATTTTAAGAAATAAATGTCTTAAGCCATAATGCCAACGATAAAATAAACTGAATAATTTATCACAATAGTATAACTTGTACAGCATTTATGACACTTTCTGTTTTTTATTAGTGGCCAGAGATTTCAACAGATAAATAAACTTTAAAGTAATGTATATCAGCACCGACATTATCGCAGCTACAAGAACATAAATATCCAACATGCAGAACGTGATCCAACTTAGATTTCTTCCCGGGTTCTTCATGTGCTCCGCCCCTTTGTTCCTAATGACATACTCCAACCAGTATATAGCTGTTTCCATTGGCGACATAGGTCTATCTTTAAACCGTCTAGAAAGTTCCACAATATTTGTTTTATATGACGAATCGCCGAGTACGTCATTCAAAGTTTGTCTTAACGTGTCTTCGGTGATTTCGTGATATCTCAGCACTCTCCCAGCTCCTGCCTCTTCGAGCAGGACCAAGTTGTAGAACTGATCGCCGTAGATAGGAACGCCTAACACAGGTGCGCCATGGTAAATGGCCTCGTGGGTTCCAATCAAGCCTCCGTGGGACATGAATAATTTCAAATTTGGATGTGCTGAAAATAACACACAATGTGTTTGATTAATACACAGTGCAGGGGACGCACAGGTAACTATTTAATGCTGATGTCAGCAACATTTTATTCTACTTAAATCAGTCGGCGCGGAGTTGCCATGCAAGATGATCGCAACCAAATAAACACAAGTCAAATGTACGTTTTATTGCTTAATATTTTTTTTTTATATACGGTAGGGGGCAAACGCGAATACGGAGGATTTTTACGACCGACGCCCATGAACATCCACATAATTAAAATGTCGATGTGTTGCCCTCTCCGTGCAGTAACTGGTCCGGGATGGATGCGAGTAGCAGGAGATCGGTCGTCTTGGCGTTCACTGAAAGGGGCCTATAAGGGCTGATAATGATGATTATGATGGTGTAATTATTACAATTTTTAACATGTTGGTGATAATAAGTGAATCTGTATTTGTAAGGGCATCATTAAAAAAAGTAATCCGCATAAGAAAACGAAAAAAATATAAAATATTTTCCATCAATAGAAATTCCTAATTAGTTAGAATTAATTGAAATTATTAATTAATAATTCCAAGATTCAGAATGAGATGTTAAACTTTCAGTACCAGTAACGCATTACCGTGGTGATCGTGAGAAGTTCAAGAAACAAATTAATACCACCACGGAAAATTTTATGAAAACCTCCTCCAATGACCTGCTGATAAATTTGTTAGTTTCTTAAATAATTATTATTTACCCAAAATCTCCTGCTGAGGGAGCCATTTCCTAGTAAAAACATTATCAGGTTTGTCACCCAAGTTCCCATCCTCCCATTTCCACAGCACTGTTTGTTTCAAGCTCTTAAATACTTTGAGGAATGTTTCTTTCTTTTCAATCGGCAATTCCGAGCTTCTAACATTAGATCCAAAGTTAACGTACAAAAAGCCATCTTTCGATTCGTCCAGTAGTTTCTTTAAATCCTGCAAAGATTTTTTTTATATAATAATTAAAATTAATTAGTCAATTAATGAAACAGTAAGATTAATTGCCTCTGTGGTGTGGCGGTGTGGGTGTCGCCTGTTCGGGCAACTACTATTAAATGTTTTCAGATTATTCTGAGCATGCATTACATTGGAATGTGCCCGAAGTTGCCATAGGCTTGCCACCTATGACATCATGGGCCTCAGTATCTTGGCTAATCGTGGGTGTGCAAGTATATCTACTGGACTTGAGTTGTGGATGTACTAGCACGCCTCTGCCTACTTCTTCGGGGATAACAAGCGTGAAGGTACTTTTTTTAAAATTAAAATACAGATAGTAAGAGAGGTAGTGTACGACCGAGGAGATACATCCCGCTCACATGATTGGCGGCGCTTGCCCAGCCTCAAGTTCGACTGACTACGTAGACTTTTGTGTCTTCAGGTGGTGTCGTGGATAAGGATAATTGACTACGTTTAATGTTTGGCTTATCCGAGGAGGC